>JAWWEQ010051606.1:0-10010 GCA_035583055.1 Torymus tubicola | reverse complement strand
CTGAATTTCCTCATTCAGATTTCTTGGATGGCAAGACTTGAAAATCGTGATGTCATCTGCAAATATGTTGTATCCGCGGTGACTGCGATGTCACTTCGCAACTATGATATTTTTTATTATTATTTGATCTATGATATCACTAGCAACAAGCTTAGTATTATTTTGACGACTTGATTGTATATTTTTTTTACATTTTAATCATGGCGATTTTATTACATGTTATTTCGTATTTTGTATACTTTGTGTTCATTGTACATTAAATAAGTATCGATCCATCATAACAGTTAGAGGCTCAAATGCGGATGTATTCACCGCGCTGAGCTTTGCGTCCCAGCGTTAGCAACGCTCATACCCGCTCGAGTAACTGCTTACGTACCCTTCCTTTTTGCTGGGTGCGCCTATAGAAAAATAGTATAGTTCTAATAACGATACGTCATGGCTCCATTGGGTGGAGCGGAGCCTCCCGACGGGAGCTCTAACAAAACTTATAAGTGTTGTAATAAAAGTAAAGCAAAAACTTTAATTTGTATAATATGTGAGACGGCGTATCATATGGGGCATTTTAACTCTATAAATGGCACTAAAAGGATCAGTGATACATTCATAATTTGTAATCAACATACAGATTTGGACCTAACCTCCAAACTTGACCATGTGCTCGTGATAATAGAGGTTAAAACTATCATTGCAAAAATAAAATTGGAAGCAAAAAACTTAGATAAACAAAACCTACTAGAAGAAATACTTGAGGAGACCCAGAAAACACTCAACGAAACGATCCTTGATAAAAACGAAAGCATGGGTGAACATCTGTTAATTGAAACAACGTTGCTTAAAAATATGAACGAGGAAATGTACGACGAAAATTCCATTCTCAAGCAACTCAACGAAGAATTAAAAGAGAAAAATAACCATCTGATAGAAAAACTAAATAACAAAGGTACCAATTTACGAAGCACTTATGCACAAATACTTAAGAATGCAAAACCAAAACCTAAATGTGTGCCGAAAATTGTTATTAAAGAAACTGAAAAAAGAAAAAAAACGGAGAATCTGGAGCATGTCATTACGCGTTGCTTAGTTCAAGACAAAAATATACAAGAGAAACAATGTCGAATTAATTATATCCTGTCTAAAAGAAGAAAGCGTTAACATAGCGCTCAATCTACTGAAAAATCAAGACATAGGGGAAATCTGTGAAGTGCAAATGGAACAAGTCTTAAACCCTAAAGTGAGAGAGACGGGTATTAATAATATCTTAGAGCTTGATGATGCAGCACTTCAAAATGATATCTACTGTAGGAATTTCAAGAACTTTGATAAAAAATGCCACATTCTACACTCATACACAAACAATAAAAGCAAATTGCATTCTATCGTTTTAGGAGTTACAGGAAATATACACAAATTTATTAAGGAAAATAACAATAGAATTTTTGAGAGATACCAAAATTGTAATGTATATGATGTATCAAACGTGGCTCCTCGACGATAATTTGTTGGGGATAATACATCAAAGTGCAGTTACGACTCTTCGTCTCTTAAGTGTGGCGGCAAACATGAAACAAGTAAGTGTAATAGTGAAAATGAGTACAAGTGCGTAAACTGTGACTATACAAATAGAAAATATGAAACACTCTATGATACCAAACATATGGCAACGGATAGCTCCGCATGCAAGATCTTGCTAGGTAAGGTACAAAAGTTAGTTGATGCCACAGACTATATCAGCATGCCCACTATTCCAAGATATACGGGTAAATTAGACAACTGACAACCTCAACCTATTGTAAAAAAGATCGCTATGTTATTGACTTGAAGTCAATGAACGAGAACGTGATAGCGAAGCTGATTGTACAACTTATAGCTGAACACAGCAATGACTGAAGATTTCTCTTTCAAAGGTACAAAACATGGAAACCAAGAAATATTTGACTGTGAATCAATTACTCTGAACGAAATTAGTGTAAGACATACTCGGAGTCTCAATAATAAAATAATAAATCACAACAATCTCATATTATTGCTAAATATAAAAAGCTTAAACGCAAATTTTTCACAACTCGAAATGCTTATTGAAAATCTCGCTAACAAACCGACTATTGTAGTACGCTCTGAAACCTAGAATTTAAGTTATTATCAATATTTTCAAATTCCAGGCTATAACATATATTATAATGAAAGCAGAATAAACCAAAATGATGGCGTTATAATGTACTTAAAAAATAATTCAATTGTTGATGCGCAAACAGTAGTTATTGGTAAACTAAGTATACTATGTGCCGAAATAAGACTTGAAAACAATATGTTCCTTCGAATATCTGCAATGTATAGATGTCACGGTATTACTAAAACCGAATTTAATTACAATCTAACCGAATATTTAAAAATTATGCAGTAAAAAATACGAGAAATCATACCATAATAGGGGATTTAAAAAATGAGTATACACCATATTTTTCGGGCATTACTAGACCGAATGGCACGATCAAAGGATCAAGCATAGATAACGTTTTCATTAAATCAAACGGCATTCAGCCGGTATCGTACAAACTAACTAACCCTATCACTGATCATTATCCACTTTTTGTAATTCTAGATAGAATTTGTAACATTGCAAATTGCCATAATACAAGAAAAACAGATAGCTGACCATAATACTGTCAGACTTATAGCATAATAGGAAAGCCTATATTACGCGATGCTTCCTAAGGAGGCCTGAACAGTACACAAAAGTGTACTTACCATGTACAGGACCCCTGAAGCGAAGCTCGCTGTCTTGGAGAGACTGTTTTTTTTTTAAAAAGATGAATAATAATCCGTGCTCGGCACACACACTGTATGTGCGAACCCCATCCCTATCCCTACCAACTTGACCCCTCACATGCTACGAACTCCACCTCCACACTTCCTGGAGACAAGGCGGCCACAGCAGCAGGGATGGCGAGAAAGCGCAAGATAAGACCGATGGAGAGATGGTCTGCGATTATACGGCGGAGATGACAGCAGCTGTTAGCCGCGGCTAACGTAAACAGAGTCGCGGCTACAGCAGCCGCGACGTGCTCGCCTTTGCTCGACTATGCTCGAGCTTCTTCGACGTACACGCATGCGCCCAGCGCGCTGGCGATCGGCACAGGAGAACCAAGGCGCGAAGCAGGCAAGAAGAAAAGTCGGCAGACACTCTCCTGTGGACCGCTCCCGAAGCACGAACTGCACTACATGTCCGTCATCGACCTCGTTACGGCACAAGAGCCAAGCAGACCGTCATCGTCGCCAAAGCCATTGCCAAGAGCCACACTACGCCACTCCGAAGAACACCGTAGTTTAATTTGTAAGTGGTAAACTTTGTGATCCCTCCGTTTTCCTTTCCTCCTTCTATCAAGTATGTGTGTGCGCGGTCGCGTAGAGATAGAGCCATGAGGAGAATTTTAATGTGCGAATAGAGTACTCCAGGACACGAGAGTCGCGTCGGGGCGACTCCTAGCGTTATTAACCCGCGAGCGTCCCCTATAAGTCTAGTCTCATGCAACGTGCCGCGTAGGCGGCTGGTGCCCGAGTTCTCATTAAATAAAGAGTGAGATTTTGTATCAGATATCGTTGTATTTTTATGGATATTTATTTAGTATCCCGCCCTCCCCCCCCCCCTTTCCTGTAATAGCTCACAGCCCGACCGAGGGTTACAAATTATATTAACAACTGACCCTACACAAATTATAAAACCAATAAACTATAGAAAACTAATACATTTCGCGAATGATACAAATTGGCATGAAATATTATCTTTGCAAAATGCTGATTTGGCTGTAGAAAAACTAATCGAACTAATAAATGAATGTAGAGATAAAGCAACTATAAATAATAACAAAAATAAATAATAACAAAAAAGGGTATAATAAAAAGCGCTTCCCAAGGAAAAATGAATTACTAGAGTAATTATTAAATCTTGTTAAACTAAAGAAATTGTATATACATTTTGGAAAAGAAATCCAGATAGCGAAACATTAAAAAGTGAATATAAAAACTATGTAAAAAATTTAAATAAGGTTATAAATGATGCCAAAATTAAGTATGAAAATCACAAGGTTATATCCTGTAGTGTTAATCCAAAAAAATTATGGAAATTCATAAATTCTAAGCTAGCTAAGATAAAGAAAGAGGTAATCTCGATAAACAGCCTTGTTGTAAATAACCAAAAGATTGATAATAAATTTGATATAGCTGATCATATGTGGAGATATTTCTGTGATGTAGGATTAAACTTACGTAAAAAACTTACAGAACCAAATAACAAATGTATAAAATTACCTCAAAATAACCCTAAAACTATCTTTTTCAATCCAACTAATCTTTTCCAAATTGACAAAATAATACATGAAATGAAAGATAAACTAGGCGGAGTTGATGGGCATTTGCTCTAAGACCTTAAAGGTTATTTCCTCTCACATATCGATGCCTTTAGAATATATCTTTAACCTATGCATTTCCAAATCTAAATGACCCCGCGTATTAAAAACTGTAGAGGTGGTTCCAATATATAAAGCCGGAGATAGCTCTTGCACCTCAAACGACAGACCGATCTCACTTATGTCCTACATAGCTAAGATTTTAAAAAAAATTATTTATAATCGACTATATACTTTTCTTGATGAATGCAACATTATTTCGGAAAAACAATATGGCATTGTTAAAAATAAGGGAACTACTGATGCTTTAAACTATCTCACTAACGAAATATATACCGACATAGACAACAGTATACCAATCATTGCGACCTTCCTGGGTCTGGCTAAGGCTTTCGATACTGTAAATCATAAAATATTACTAGAGATACTTGATCGTTATGTAATTAGAGGCAATGCCTTACAACTATTAACCAGCTATCTTTCTGATAGATCTCAAAATGTTAAGATAGAAGAGTACATAAGCCTTTATAGATTGACACTGCTGGTGTTTCGCAAGAAACTATATTAGGTCCACTACTATTTATCTTATACGTAAATGATTTATTGAGAGATATATCAAATGATGCTATTCTGTCTTATGCAGAGGACACTGTCATCATATGAAGTGAAAGCACGTCGGCGTCAGCTCAAGACAAGATGAACAAATACCTCGAATATATCGCGGATTAGCCAGCTCTTAATAAATCGTCATTAAATGTAAACAAAATTGTTTATATGACTTTTGGAATTTACTGTATCAGTGTGCCAAAAGATCTGAATATTGTATTTAAAAATGAACCACTTAAGAGAGCTGAGTGCGCTAAGTATTTAGGAATACATTTCGATTACAATATGAAATGGGTTACTCATGTACAGTACATTATTAAAAGAACCAAAAATCTAATCTATGAATTTGCAAATATTAAAAATATAATGGATACTAAAACACTGTTAATAATCTTCTGTGCCTTCTATCATAGTATTATAAACTATGGTATAATATCTTGGAGAGCAGCAGGTAAAAGTCTACTATACCTAGCACAACGAATACAGGATAAATTTATGAAGTCAGTAAATAAAACTTTTCTAGGCGATAAATATCCTTTAAGTATTAACGAAGTTTATAAACAAACGTGTTTACTATATCATTATGAATCACTAAAAGAACTATTTATTGAAACAGCGAGAAATACTAGATACAAAACAATCCAATTACAATCAATGAATAAAGAGGTTAGTGATAATCGAAGTTATGTGGTAGTTATCCACGTTTTCAATAATCTTCCTAATGAGTTAAAAACTTTAAATAGTAATAAGAAATTTATTAAAAGTAAGCTAAAAAATTACTTAAGGTCTAATTATGTTAATAATTACAGCTACTACACACGTCCGCTAGTCCTCTATCCACTTTATCTCTCTCTCTCTCTCTCTCTCTCTCTCTCTTGGTCGGCTCCACTTCACGCGCTGTCCTCTATCTGTCAACTCTCGTCTTTCGCTACTCTCACTCTTTGATCACACTCTCGCTCATTTTATGCTGTAAACTTTGTAATACATTGTACAGTGTTATATCTTAAAGTGTATTGGACTCAAAACTTATTTTCGAAACCCACCCACAGCATATTACTCATAATTTATATGGTAATTCTCCAATAACCACATGTAAATTTTATTTGGTGAATATATAAATAAATAAATAAATGATAAGACTAAAGTAATTCGTATATTTATTTACTGTTACAGGCATAAACTTGATGTAGTTTCTGCAGCAAAAAATACTGTCCGTATTCAGAAAGCTGTTTGTTCTGGTTTCTTCCGAAATGCTGCTAAAAAAGATCCGCAGGAAGGATATCGGACATTAGTTGACAGTCAAGTCGTATACATTCATCCAAGTAGTGCACTTTTTAATAGACAACCTGAATGGGTTAGTATTTTTATTATTATATATGGTGATACAAAATTATTATTTTACATTGAATGATAATATAATTGGTAAACTATAGACGAGTTATTAATTTACATAGTATTGTCGGCTCTACAATAGTTCTATGTCTTCTCAATTACGTTGAAACCCTTTCACCAGCTATGCACCTAACACTCGATACACCGCAATAGTTCTTTGATGTTTCCAATAGTTTAACGGGTGAAAGAAAATTGAAAATACTACTCAAATAATAGTAAAAAGTAGAAAAATCAAAAATAAAATATTATATATATGGTCAGTACGCTGCAAGATTGAACAAGAAAAAGTTTTTTTTCCTTAACCACTTTGCTCAATAACAATCCCATCAGTACTCGTGAATTTTTTCACATAATTTTTGAGTGACCAAAGTTGATGATTTCGACATTTTTTACCAATTTTGATGAATTTATAATTACTCACAGAAGCATTTTTCACGATAAATATAAAAAAAAATTTACAAAAAAAATATATATATATATATATGTTGTAACGGGATAGTAATCTCGGCATGTATTAAATCTCCCTGGGAACCCACGGGGAAGAATATAGGTGTGTTTCGTACTCTCAGGGTTTCTGAGCCCTAGCCTCGCAACCTTAAGGTGCCTGCACTGCTGCCAACTCTGACGCAAGAAATCTCGGCAAGTGACTACTACCTAGCCGTACCTGTAACAGCCAGTTCCCCCGTATAACATCGGTTGTTAGAAACAGCGGTTAAATTCATCTTACCTTCTCGTTACCGTTGCTCCTCCAGAAGCTGGAAGCTTCATGGCTAACTGCCGCTGTAAAAGCTGTAAAAGGGGCGGTATTCGCGAAGCATGCACGGGTAGGGAACGCTAAATAATAACGTTTTACAGTTAAAATTAAATAACAAAAGTATTTATTTATTTTCCTGGAGGCGTATTTTTTGAATATAAATTCTCTTCATTGTCGGTAAAGAGTCTCCGCCTCTAACTGGCTAAGCATGCCTACTATAATTTTTTCGGCATTGAGTCTTGGTTGGGCCCAATTGTTGACGACAGCATCATTCAGATTAATGGCTACTCGGTGCTTAGACTGGATCATAATAAACGTGGAGGCGGAGTAGGGTGTCCCTTATTTCCCAATATTTTGTTTTCGCCGTGCCGCCTCCTAGACATCTTATTGATGCTAAAAAATGAAGATTGCTCTTGGAAATTGTGAAAAAAATTTTTTTAAACCGTCTCTAAACTACAAAACGTGTTTTCAGTTCACGTATACGCATTAATTAATCTAATATATTTCATTTCATGACTGTATTTAACAATAACCTTAAATAATTTAAATATGATATTTTTTCATGTAAAATTCAGCGTAGAATACGAATATTTACTTATTTTGGACCAAAACTTACATATAATAGAATAAAAATGTACTTTAACGTCAATTAATGGCAGTTTTTTAATAACTTTTTGCATAAAAGTGACCTCTACGCTTGCTAAAACACTTGTAATTAAACAAAAATAGCAATCTTTAAGTAAAATTCTACGTAGGATACGAATCTTTACTTATTTTGGTCAAAAACTTACATAGAATAGGGTATAGGTACTTTTACGTCAATTAAGGGCAGTTTTCTCTTATGATTTATTACTATTTTGATTAAGATTGAAAGTTATTTATGATTTGTACATTTCTTTTAAGTAATAATTTTTGAAAAATCAATATAAAAATTTACAAAATGTAAAAATTAACGTTCTTCTTACAGTATAAAATTTCCACGATTTTTTTTTGAAACAAATTTTCTTTTACAAAAGTTCGTTAAAACATATGTCAATTTTTTGTTCATAATATTACCTCTGATCTATTTTGGTTCTAAATTAGTTTATTAAGATTATTAAATATTTTAATAATAACTGTTTATTTTTATTCTTTTTTAAATAATGGTTACAAACATTAAAAATGGGATAATAATACTAATAATTATAACAATGACAATAATAATTTTTTAGATAAGCCGATATATTGATTCTGCTTTACATTTCACGCAGTGTACATAATTTTTTATCGGCTGTAAAGCTCACAAGCACTTGGACGACACATTTGTGCAAAAAAAAAACATTATCAACTGATCTTAATTGATGTGAAGGTACCTTTTACCATATGACATTTATGTTTTGGTCAAAAATAAGTAAAGATTCATATTCTTCATAGAATTTTACTTAGAGATTGATATTTTTGTTTAATTACAAGAGTTTTAGCATGCGTGGAGGGCACTTTTAAGCAAAAAATCATCAAAATACTCCCTTATTTGACGTAAAAGTGCATTTTTACCTTATTATATGTAAGTTTTGGTTCAAAATAAGTAAAGATTCGTATTCTACGTCGAATTTTACATGAAAAAATGTCATAGTTAAATTATTTAAAGTTATTGTTAAATACAGTTAAGAGATGTGTCACGGGGTGGCTTTTAGTCACCAAATGCTTTCATCCATGCAATTTGGTGATTCGAATCCGGGCCTTTCTGTTCATCGTTCATTGACCCCAAGGCCAGATTAAGTCGCGGACGTTTCAACGTCGTGCAATTGCAAACTTAATCTGGTGTCTTACCGAGCAACACGTGAGAAAGGTATCTCGTGCTTTTATTTCTTACCTGTGACTCGAACTCTCCTTTGGTCACTGGTTTCGTGTGCCGGCTGCTCAGTTCACTACAACGCACTATTCTCCTTAGTGCAACGACCACGGAGGCGGCGGGGAACGGGGAATGATTGGAATGCGAAATGACAACTCAACAAATTAAATATAAATAAAGATAAGTTGGGGTTAATACATTAAAAAGATAAAAATACAATATTTGTCAATCCTAACTATCGATGCACCAATAAATCATCTGTAACGTCAGCTGTTCCGACAACTGACGTCACGCCTATTTTATTATTCGCCATGTACGTGAGGTAATATACGCCGCACGTACGTGGCATTCTACATTGCGCACGTGCCGTACTACACGCACTACATACGGCAAGTGTATTGACAGATCGCGCTCGTTATGCGACACACACACACACACACTAGAGTGAGAGAGAGGGTAGGCTCAGCGATATCTTGTCGTCTGCGCATTGGCTACGCGCACTTGTTGTTTATAAACCGCTAACAAGCTGAATTCAAATAACTCTTTCGACATAAGTTCTACATAAGTTTGTGATGCACTTATGTTTAGAACTTGCACTCTTTCTGCACTCAATATCTCCGTGCGATAACGCCTAATGGATGCCGTTTGTTCAGGTATCGATGAACCTGAACAACGGTTACACGAAACTAACTCGCGGCGCGATAAATGCGTGCACGCTTACCTTTCATCAAATTCGGCTTTTTCGCAAACACCGCTTCCTCAACTGTCCTCTACAAAGGCTGGATGACAAGCGCACGAGGTCCAGAATACGAGCGATAGAGCATACGACAGGTGAAACAAGCCTGCCGTATGTTCTTCGCACGACGAGAACGCCATGTTACGCTATGCGAATCACATTTTCAGCCTGCATAAGATACAAGAAGAAATTTATATATGTAAAAAAATGAAAGCAAAATTTCGAAATATCTTACATAGACTTTTTTTCTTGCAATTTTTCGTAGAATTTAACTATATTTTTTTCAGA
>JAWWEQ010051605.1:0-10010 GCA_035583055.1 Torymus tubicola | reverse complement strand
CACACACACACACACACACACACACACACACACACACACACACACACACACACACACACACACACACACACACACCACGTGATACTCAATCATGAAAAGTTTAATTCCAGTTTCAGCTTGTGTGGAATGAAAAAAAAATCCACCCCCTTGTGCATCACATACGAAGCGATATTACCACCTGAAAAGGAAAAAAGAGAGAAGTACCTGAAAAAACCTTTGTAAGGAAACTTTTCTCATTTATGAGAAGACCGAGCTCTCTCGCGTACTCGTGCGTATATAAGCGTATGAGAGAGTCTCATTACGGATCGGACGAATTAAATATGCCACCGCCGCAGGAGCTTATATCGAGGAGGGGAGGAGAGGATTCGCTCGGTATGGGGAAAAATGAGATTACCGGAGTGGATTACCAAGCGAGCGAGAGGCTTTCTTCTCAGCGGATGAGTTCTTCCGGTGAGCTGAGGCGGCGAGGAGTTAATTTGGCGGATGGTGACTCGGCCGGGGGTATTGTCCGCGGTATTATGGCCGTTGGAATCGTTGTGGAAGGGTATAGGAAAGGAGATTGAGACTTTTTTAACGCTTTAATTGGAAATGGTTCTTCGATGTATGAAGGTTTTGTTGATTATTTATTTATTTATTTAGAAAGGGAGAGAGGGAGTAACATATTGATTTTTCTTATTTTAATCGAATAGGGAAGTTCGGGATTGGATATACCTTTGCCGTCGTTGATTACTGGGAGAAATGAATTTTGAAAAATGTGCTGACTCGGATTCAGCATGATCGAGGATATTAAAAGTCATTTTAATAGAATTTTACGTTTGGAAAAATGCTTAAGTATGAAATTCTGGCGTCGAGATATTAAAAATGAATCTTTTAATAAGATCAAAAATTGTTCGAAAATCAATGGTTCATCAGAGTTTCAATCTATACTGTTACTTCATTCGTACTCTGCTCAATTCTTCATTACTACGTTTACTATAGATAAATATGCATTGTATTGTCAAAAATATCAGTTTAATATATCTTTTCTGGTTGAGCATCAGTGCAACCATATTCCACTAAAAGCTATTACTTTTCTCTCAAAATATTCACATATACGCAATTTAAAAATCATGAAATTTCCGTCACAATATAAAAGTACGTACGTACACCACGTGTTATTTACCCTGACATTTTCTCTTAAATCAGCAAATATCTAACATCTCGCTACTTCGTGCCCGATATTTATCATCCCGATATACACAAATTTGCGCGTCCACCTTACAGTGTCACCTTACGTTCGCTCGCCATATTTACCCTGCACCTCGCTGCGCATTATATACGATCGCGCATATACTCGTCCGACCGCGCGTGATGCAAATCGAACTCGATGGTCCGCACGTGCGCGTTATACATACATACACACATCCATATAACAGAGACACGATAGTATATAACACATACATAAACAAACAACAAAGGTCGCCGTGGGTATAGCGTAATCCCCACGTACGCTGATTTTTAATATTTGAAACAGCTGCGTGGTTCAATTCCGGGCTCACTGTGGATGGGACGCAGAGAAAAATGCTATAGTATGGTGAGTGCATGTGTATATATAGGGTTGGATTTTACACGAGAAGTTGATGAGGTTTTGCGAGAGAGGAAATTTTTTTTCGCAAACGGGGTTAACGACGCGCATTTATGAGGGAAAAAGTTACGAATGATCGTTTTTTTTTTTTTTTTTTTTTTGAAAAAAGGGAAGAGTGTAATTGGATAGCATATGGTAGTAGTGTTTGGAAATGGAAACTGTTTTTTGGAAAATTTTTTGAATTTTGTGTTCGACATAGTGTAGAAAATCAATTTGATTCGAAAGTTGAAACTTTCTATTGAACATCTGTCAGGATTTTTAAAATCGAATTTTCCATTTCACGTGACTGAAACTTTAAACGAGAACCATGTTGTAAAATTATTTAATATAATATAATATATAATTCTTTACAATGATAAATACGTGGAAATGTGAATAAGATTTTACATAAAAACGTTAAAATTTATTTAAAATGTGAAATTCGTTAAGAAGTATAAAATAAGTTTGTTCATTTAATATGAATTATTATAACATTAAAACTGAATTTATCTTTTAGTACGGAATGACAGTCATATATATGGCGTCGTTTTGTTACATACATTTGAATATAATCTCATCATTGTTTAAAAAGGTAGTTTATGAAATGAAATCCTTTTATAAAGATTATAGTAAAACAATCTTAAATTACAATGAACATTAGAACAAAAGAGACAATGTTTTAATTGACAAAATCTTGGAAACAAAAGAATTTTAATCTAAATGAATTTTCTTTTTTATTTTTTTGGGATAATTCGAACAATTACCATCTTCAAAACTAAGACTGTATTGTATTAATGATAAAAGCGTATTCAACTAACAATTCGCGTACGACATTAATATAACAATGAATTTTTTAATATTCTTTTATCTAAAAATCCCAATCATTACTAAACCGAATTTTTAAATTGTACTGCTCTATTAAATCTACGCATCTAAGTAATTATGTACAAAAGAATGCATATATAACGAAAAAGGAATTACACGCGAAAATTCACAATAACACGTTGCTCCTAACGACCGCTAAGCAAAGCCTCTAGACGTTTAATTACTTCAGGCGACTTTTATGCGACATCCATTAAAAAAGCGTTGAAAGCCAGCTTGAATTCTTGCCCACGAAAGACGCAGCACAGCTGGTTAAAAAGCCACTGTGCGTCGATTCCTTGCGAACTTTTATACCGTGGCTAACGTCTCCGACGCAGATTCCTCTTTGCTCCATCTTCACTTTTCCTTAGTAGTGGCGCATCATAAATGTAGACGGAAAATTTTCCTCTCCGAAGTGCTTTGTTTAGTCTGATTAACGGCTCGGCGGATCTTCTTTTCGCTCGCGGTGAGGAGAAGAGGCTAATCGATCATTCCCCTGGGTTGTAAACGAAGACAATGGCGAGTCGTTAAAACTTGGCCCATTGTCGCGTTTGTTTCGGAGGATGGCTTTTCTCGGTTACTGGTGTGTGCAGAGTGTAGATGGAAACGATTCTGTTTGCGAGGAAAGGATTGGCTTTCGGAAAATGGTATATTTTGTTATTTGAAAAGTTTTGATCTCGATAAATGTTTTGCTCAAGATTTTTTTCGGAAATGAAAGTTTTGCTCAAGATGTGTAGCTGAAGGAAGACAGAGTTATTTTTATCTGTAAAAATAGCAGAGATAATCATTGTGAAAATTTTTTTAATTTCTCAACTTCACAAAATTATGTAGGCAACGAGTTAAATTTTTCTTAGTAAACTTCAGTATGTCAACGAACTTTTACAAAATAATGTATAATACGAAAGATGTAGAAGATTAAATGTAAATTTTTTTTTATGACTTTACCGTATAACGTAATTTACGGTATAGCTTAATTTTTTATTAAATTTCTATAAAAGGAGAACTTTCTTTTGTATAACGAAAGTTATTTCTCAGAGTGGAAAAGTGGCCGACTGCAAGCCAGGGTATAGAAAGAGTCAAGATAAAGCTTTAGACGTTTGTTTAAAGAATTTATGCTTTTGTGTTGTAATTTCATAACGTATAACAACGTTCTAGGAAGAGTAAACACGGTATAAGGCCCAAAAGTGGAAAGTAAAATATTTAAGCGAGCACGATGACTTGAAAGCTGCATTTTTCATTCTAAAGGAACATTAACCGTCGTTCAAAACAAAAGGTACATTTGTAACGGTCACCAAAATTCAAAACGCGCTTTTCATGAAAATAAGAAAAGGAAGGATAAAATAATATAATTTAATGAAGAACCGTTGAAAGTTCCGTTCGCTTATTCAACCTGGCGAATTTAGACGGACTTTCCCCACTGGGTGAATCACTCCTCGTCGTTGGTGACTCTCGCCGCGTTAATTGGACCGTGGATACGTGAAAAATTATTCTTGGCAGCGCCTCCACTCTAAACGCCCAGCGTAATGGTGTAATTGGCAGACGTACGAGAACGAGACGCGAGTTGTTTTGCAGAGAAAAAAGAGAATAGAGAGAGAGTGAGAGAGAGAAGCGAAACGGCGTATAGGTGTGTAACTACTCTCCGAGTTCCGAGAATAATCCGAGCGGCTTTTATGCATTGTTATGTCATTCCAAATATATCACGCGTGGCTCTGTGATGTAATTGTGGAACTAAATTATGAGATGATTATGGTTAGAAGAGGATTTTATTAGCAGATGCGCTTAGGGATATTTTGGTAAATCACGTGCTGCATACTTTCATCTTTTCAAAATAAATATAAATCACTATATGGATATTTTTAGACGAAACCTTTCTATTTTAATACAAAATATAGTTTTTTTTTCGAAACTCGTATCTCCATTCAATGTACAGAATTTTGACGATGTAGGTGATTAAAAAAAATTCAGAGCAATTTTTCTATATTCTCAACAATATTTTGTATAATAACTACGGATTTCTTTTATTCTGTTTCTATCTTTTTTCCTAAAAATAAGAGCACCTAATCTCCAGGATACTCGAAAACAAAATTCTGATGAACTTTCATCTATTTTTTCCCCCCGGAGATATCATTCGAACAAAAGCTCGAGAAAACACATTAAAGCCCTCTCATCATGAAAAATTCCCGAAAAAAGGCCGACCTATTCACCCGCCAAAAAATAAATCAAACTCTCATTCGCCTTCTCAATATATTTACGGAAACGCCTATGTATACGAACTGAAATGCAACATCAGCAGCACCGCAGGGCAAAGAATCACGATCGTAAACTAAAAAAAAAACAAAAGAGCAGCCAGAAGAAGAAAGTAGAAAAAGGAGTCGCTTAAACAGCTAGTCGCTATCGCACAGTCCTGATTTATATCTTTGGCGAGCGCGTATATAGATGGAAAGTTGGCAAGCTATGCCGGACTCGTAATTTTTCCTGTTTATAAACTTTTCGCGAACGTCGTATTGGTGATTTCGACGAGCCTATATATTCTTCGTAAAGATATTATTTTCGGGTATGGAAGAGAGATCGTAAGTCAACGTTAGAATGTGGACTTGACAGGGTGAAGTATTCAGGTATACTTATGAGGTAAAGTATATAGTAGTAGGTGAAGAGGACGAATGGATGATAAAACTACGGATGTGTGTGTGAGCTGGCGTGCTAACGACATTAAAATTCCATTAGTGAGTCAGGGGTACATTTAAAATCTATATTTAGAACGAATCTTAGGAATTGTAGCAAACATTAGTGGCAGTGAAGTATTGATTGGAAAAGGTAAAAATTAAATTATCAATAATTTTTTCGTTATTGAATTTTTTTTATATTATGCATCAAAATAAATCACGATCACTTTTATATACAAAATACATGAATGCAATCATAATTCTTTTTTGTGTTTATGTTTCATGTCAGTATCGGTTTCTTTCCATTTGTTTTGATAGTTTTAATAATTGTACTGACAATTAAAATTTGCTGACGTTGAATGCACAACAAATAAACTGTTATTAATTGTTATTTACATTTTGATTTTTACTACGGTAACAATTATTTTCGACGATATATATTTCAATGTATCAAATAAATCATATCTAGCGTTACATTGTCTTTAATTTGGTATCATTTTATTTACATTTCGTTTCGATCATATTTTAGAACTATCGTAATTAAATTTAACGAAAAACGTTTATTTATTTTTATTCAATCATTGATACATATGTATTACGAGGCCCATATCTTCTCACAGTAGTCAATATTTACTTGTAACAATGTACTGTACGAACTTTTTCACGTCCAACTTTTTTTTTTTTTAAGGTAGACTGAAACCACTGGTATTTCGTGTAAACGGAAGCATGTACAACAGCTGTACAACAACAGACAGGGGAGATACATTTTTTTCGAAACTTTTATTTAACTACACAATCAAATCACTGAACGCACAGCATCAAACGTGGATAAATCAATTTATTTTCAAACAATGGTTGCCGTACACTTCCACTAGAAGAAATTATTTTCAAAAACTATTTTTCAAGAATATTACCAAATATGAAAAATCACAAAAAATTCAAATATAATATTTTAAAATACGACTGCAAGTTATATGCGATACCATTCAAACGCAAAATATATAAATTATAAAACATATCAAGTACGTCAACTCGGACATTTGTCCCCACGCGAAAGCGAAATAATTGCATCTGAAATACAAATCCACGGTGTAGCATCACGTCCGTCAAAATTATCCTTGCAGGTAACGCGACGCTGCTCGTGTGGTTTCAATTCCCTGCCAGTCTCTAATTCATCTCGGTACGACACGACCAAACGACAGAACTGCAGCATCCGAATGAAAATCCTCACGCGAGATGCGTATGTATTTCGAGAGAGAGTATTCCACACGTGGTCGTCGTTGCGCGCGTCGAAACGATTTATTTTTGGAAGTCACGAGGTTCTATTTGTTTGATTCTTTTCGTTTGATGATGTTTTCTTTTCTGTGCTTTACGCATGAGATTTGTGTGAAAAATAGGTGGGCGATGTTATATAGTATCTGTCGCGTGACTAGAATACAGAAGAATATTTATATAACATTGGAATTTGTGTCAAAAATTGTTGTAGTTTTCGCCATAAATAAAACTTTAACTATTGTTGGTTTTAGAATAATGCATTAATAAATACACTTTGTTATAAAGAGTTTAACAGCCTTTTCTTCAACCGTTAATTTATTAAAATATTATCCAATAAGAAAGTATTAGGCAAGAACCAGCCTAAGCGATTTTAAATCCCTTAAGTACCCCGACAAAATTCATTTTCACAACCGCTTAAAAATTTAATCCAACACTCTTCTATATCCCCTTGAGCTTTATCCCTTCAAAATTCCAAAACGATGCATTAAATACTCCCAAAACAGCAAATTCTCTATTAAAAGCTAAAAAGAAAGGAAAAAACAGACGGGTCGTCGCACTATTTGACCTTTTCAACAAGCGATTGCGCGGACGACGCATGACTTACGACGTGCGACGCGGAAAATAAAAGTCGACGTTGCCGCAGCCGCTGTCGACTTTGTCTCGACCGATGGGGAAAAAGGAAAAAAAAGGAAGCAAAGAGGGTTCGAGCGAGGTTCTCCTTTTTTTTCTTCTTTTTTTTTAACCCTCGCACGCTACTATGCTATATACTCGTCTTCTTCGTTTTTCGAGCACGTGTTACGCTCGGCGTGGTAATAGGCGGAGTAGTACGCGTCGTGCTTCGGGTTTTTGATTAATTGCTTGGTATATACGGGGTATTTAAAGTGGAATTGAGGTTGTGGGGTGGACGACGCGTCGTGGTGGTAATGTGAAGATTGTCGAGTGGGGTTTGTTTGAAGGCCCATAAATACAAATATAATTCTTTTTCTGTTTCCTTAGATGCAATGATAGTAATAATATATAGGAAAATTGTGATATTCACAGTGGTGAGTGATGCCTATAGTGATTTTTTTAATATAATACTTTTTATAAATATTTGTGCAAGTTTTAATCAATGAATACTTAATTAACAAATTTATTCTTATGAAAGTTGATGTTCCATTTTTAACATGTCAATCTACAAAGACGAAAATAGATACAAAACTTAACTATCATCATTATATTTTGTTAAGAAAGTTTCTGTTCTACTGAAATTTTCTAGCTTTTAAAAGATTCTTCACTTCGAACATGAAACCTCAGCAGTTTGAAATGTTTTCTTTTCAAACAAAGTTGTCCTAGATGCATTTATGACACAGCGAAAATTTTCTAACAACCGAGATAAAAAGTGAGACAGGTTTCTAGGAAAATAGCACTCGGTACTATATATATGCAATCAAGATGTTTCAATGGGAATTACAGACAGTATATCCGTTGCCAATAAAAGCTCCACGGTGAGCATACGAACGTTGACCCTCAGTCTCGTCCCGTCACTGGCAAGTTCCGATAAATCGCTAATCAACAGCCAATAGTGCCTTCCACGCCAGCTCCAACATCTGTCAGTTCAGTTTCTTGAATTCCGAAACGATTGAACCCTTCGCAACGTACGGAATCCAGAATTCCGACATCGTTCCGTGAAAAAAAAGTCTCTTTCAGTTTTTACCTTTACGCTGTACAAATATCGCGAGCTTCTATGCGTGTTCGATAAAAAAAAGTCGCGCTTCGACTTTACATGGCGAAGCTTGTTTCGTGTTTCTGTAAATAAACGTATACGCGCGCGGACGCGTACAAACGAGAATCGTTTTTCGAGGAACGTGGAAAAAAAAGTAGGATGTCTGACCGACACGCAATTGACGGAACAAAAATAAATACTCGGGGAGTAAAAGAGAGTGAAGAAAGGAGTTGAGATATTATGTAAGCAGCTTTTCTCAAGTGTGTCTTCTATTTTAAATAAACTAATTCTGGGGAACATACGGAATTCAATCACGATTGTCGCGAGATACTCTGGAAATACAGGTAGGGATTTATCGACTAAGGAATATCTGAGTATCTGAGGTTGAAATAAATACGTTTGAATCTCAAATGTACGATTCGTTGTTGGTATTTTAATATAAACGCACAGAATTTTTCTAAAAAAAGAAATCATTAGCATCATAAAATCTTATGATGCAATCTGATTAATGATAATCTTAAATGTTATATTTGGCAAGTTCATAAAGGAAGAAGTATGATGCTATGAAGTAGTTATCAAAACAGCTTCTCAAGATCACGAAGTTACGTATATTTTCTTAGAATTTTATTTGGTCTTTTGAAATTGTACACAGTATATTTAACTAAAAGATCGCGATTAATCGTTTGCGGTCTCTGATAAACATTGATATAACTATTTCTAAGTAAAGAGATCGTTGTTTTACATTAATTTTATGTAGGTCAAAATAAATCAAATTTAAAAATCATTCCAGGAATGATAACCACTATCAATTTATTGGCAATCAGCTTCCTGAAACTAAAATTATTATTCTAGTATATTAATTGTTTACACTAGTATATAGGTAAATAATTGTACTTTATCAAAGTAAATTTGTAGTATATGTATATTTTACGGTTTCAAACTTATTCTATAAAATTTTATTTTAAAAAATTTATTACGTTAAATTATCATATGCAAAGAAGTAAAGGCTCAGAGATCTATATAAAGAATTAAGATGATAAGATACCAAATGTCGAAGCAATTTTAGAAAAAACGTCGAAATTTTCCGTCTCATTCATTCACTACGATAAAACCGTGTGCAACAGACATAATCTTCAACTTACCCAAAAAGCTTTCCTGTTAAACATGAAACATGAAACATAAAACACGGTAACAAGTATATTCCACTGTCCCCTAAAAACTCCCTTTGAAATTAGCCGACGTTTAGAAACGTTCCAGAAGACATACAAACACACATACCCTTACTAACCCACTATACGCCAAGGTCAAGAGAAAAAAGAGTATAGAGGGGGCGCGCGAAAAGAAGAAACGCTCGTATATAGGCTCTCACTCATTCGCACGCATGCGCTCGCTTGCTGTAATTTTCGACGTAATTAGAGGAAAAAAAAACACACACACACACACTCGCGAGCGTTGTCTCCTTCTGCCCTGAGCGCCGGAGGCGTAATTAAGGAAAGCTCGTTCGTCGCACACGTGCGGCCTTCGCCTCGAGCCACAGGTGCAATAACAAGAAGTGAGGTTCTCGAAGCTCTCACTCTCTCTCTCTCTCGCATGTTGCCCCCTTTGCAATTAACGTTTTTGCCTGGTCGATCTCATTATGGGCCGGGTTGCCTGAGCGCATTGTGGTCGGAGCTCGATGAACAAAGTGGCCAATGGGGCACGATGAGGATGTAAGCGTGGAATGAGGTAGAGTTGGAGATGATGTCTTTTTCAGTGCGATGAAAGACCGTGATGGGGGAGGGAGCTAAGTTGTTTATGAATAATGGAGGATGTGGAAGTCGTAATCAACATATATATATATATATATATATATATATATATATATGGGCAGTTCTCAGGTGAATCGAGAGGTCAAAATTTTTTT
>JAWWEQ010051604.1:0-10011 GCA_035583055.1 Torymus tubicola | reverse complement strand
AGAGATAGTGACACGTAGCCTGACAGTGTCTCCTAGAGGGCGTGCACACACGTCTCTAGTAGATCTGTTTAGACGTTGACCAGACAGAGGAATACCGGAACAGTCCTGGTTCTTCCATCGTGCACACACGGGGGAAAAACCAAACTGAATCCCGGAGCACGGCAAGTACACACGTGCATAGGTGGTTGTACGTCGACAGGCTAACTTAAGACTACACTCGTCCTATCGCGAGAGGGCGCGCGCGCGTAGCGTACGTATTTGCGAATAACTCCGTAGTAAGTACGTTTTCTGAATTCATGTTACAGATGGCTTAACGGGGAGCGGTACCAAAACCAGCGGCTGTGCCAGCAGTGAATTTGCCACATTTAATATGTTATTTTTATCTTGTTAATTAGTTAAATGTTTAATAAATATTTTTGTTATTCTTTTTGATAAAATCAAGAGTTTTTTCTAAAATATAATCCGATTTAAGCCACCTAATCCTCCAAGTCCCCATCCACGAATCCTGGTTACACTCGTGAGCACCCGGCAGGGGGCGGAGCTGTTGTTATAATATAAAACAGAAAAAATTGAATTTTCGAGAAAATTTGTCTAACTTTTTTCAGTGTTCAATATAATCATTTACATTGTGAAAAATCTTGAATTTCAGAGAACGTTTTTCTAATTTTATTTGAAAAAAAATTCTTGTTTATTACAGTTACCACTGTCGATAAAGCAGAGCACTATACAAGAACTTTAACTTAGATGTTCCAGAAAGCAATAGCGCGCCGCGCGGAGCTCGAACAAGATAGACGGAGAAGAAGCAGACCATGATAAGGCAGTCGAGTAGCAGACATGGTATAGTTATGAGAGTCTGTGATAACCGTTACACGCGAAAAACTGAGTTCGTGACCGCCGCGCATACCAAGTCAGAGAGTGTGTGCGCCGCGTCTCCACCGCTGTAAGTGTGACCGCCAAAGGGCAGAGAGAGAGAGAGAGAGACTGGAGATAGCGCGCCCTTAACAAATTCGGCCGCGATCGTAAATGGAATAATCTTGCTAGGAGATAGTTTTCGAGGAGTATTGGCGGCCAGTAATTATTGCCCTCCAGGCGAGCTTGTGTCGCGAGGCAAGAGGGACGTATAATTGCCACGTCACAAATGTATTTTAATTATTTCCGAGAAGGCAAACAGAAGGAATGTATGTATCTATATCCTTCAGAATAGTCTTAGCATAGCCACCACTTGCCAAGGCCGTCGACGACTCGTTTGCGCATGAGTCCTGCTGGCGGCTTCTGCTCCGCCTTCATCTGCTGACATGTACGTATTTGTGCCCAGAGAGGTAAAATTCCTACCAGAAGTACAGTCTAGCCACCCTCTCATGCGCCCAAGGAATTCCACAGTCAGCTCTTAGTGTGCTTCTCGCAATACTGACCAATGTTTTTTGCGTTGCACAACAAGTTTCTATGCTTTATCGCCGCCGACTGCAGTTTCCCCTACGTGTGTTTCTATGTTTCTACATGTGACCTTGCTGCTTTAAAGTCCATCTTTCCAGCCTTCTAATAGGGCTTTGTAAGCTGTATAGCCAGCATAAACTACTGTGACGTCTAAGAAATGGCCTGAATTTCTTAATTGCCTAGATCACTATTAGGCACTGGTGCTCAATGACACTAAAGTTGCGCTCCGCCTGCTACCATACTCGAGTTCCAAAAATTTTTCCTGGATTCCGATTACTAGAGCAATACTGCTCCAATCCCCGTCTCGCTGGCGTCGGTTTGCACAGCGAATTGTGAACTCTTCAATTTTCTCAAACAGCGTCTATTGATCGCAATTGCTTTAAGTGTTTTGGCGCTAGGAAATTGACTATGGGTTCCATCTTCTTCGGATAGGGCTGAAATCCGTCGCAGTTGGCGAGTATATCGAGATACTTCATTTCAGTCTGCCCAAAGATACTTTTCTCCCGGTTTATCGTTAACCTGGCCGTCTTAATTCTCTTAAGGACGTACTCGATCCACTTCAAGTGTTTCTTGTATGACTGTTGCGACTATAATATTGTCTAAGTACGAGAAAGCGTATAACTTCAGCTTCGGGCCGGGAATTCGTCTACTAGACGCGTCGGCATACGACAGGAGATCTGGAAAGTCCTAGTACCGGTACGGTGAATGCTGTCATCTCCCGTGACTCCTAGGAAAGCTGAATTTGATAGTAGATTCAACTAAGGTCGACTATCGATATATGTTTTATGCACCTAATTTGTGAAAAATATTATTCGTACAGAGTAGCGAAGAGGCATCTGCCTTGGACACTTCATTAAACTCTCGCAAGTCGATGTAAGTTAACGGGAGTTAAGTCGCGAGTGTAATCTGAAGCCTCAAACGTGCTCCGGTGCTCCCTTATGCAGTTGCAGCGGGGTAAGAGGCAAGCAAATCTACATTAACTCTATAAAAGCTGGATATAGCACGATTTGGTGCTCGAGTGCCGCGCTGGGGCAGTTGACATGAAACGCCACATATGAGTATTTCAGTTCTTATAAAGTAAAAAATTCTTTTTGATAAAAAGGCCCAATGAAGCAAAAGAAAATACAGAGATTAATTTTTTTAATTAAAAATAACATGCGTACGAATTTGTAAGTTGTAACAGTTTTATAAATAGCTATTTGCTATTATTTAAGGCTGCTTGTACCCTGGTACTCGGTGCCGCGGGAGTCAATCTAAAATGATTTCCCGGTGATGCTGCAACCCGAAAACCATATACAAACGTATACCGTTCGCGGATCGAACTCAACTTGATTAGCGTGGGTGAAGAGAGCTCGCGATATAGATGCTCGTGAGGCCGGCCGCTCAGCTATGTTTGTCACTGCAGACGACGAACCCGCGGAGGCGGCGGTATCTGGGAGAAGGTTAGGTGAAGGTATTAAGAATGAAAGAATAGAGTCAGCGTATATGAAACAATAACAAAGTCTATTCAATTCGAAATACAGAAAGTACGCGTCGCGTTGCGCGCAAACAAGAGGCCGAGATCCGCCGCTCGGCGCGGGCGGATCAATATAATTATTTGCTGTTGGGCCGATTATCGCAACACCGGCCGCTCGCTATTGCGAATCGAAAATACAAGAATACTGGGACTGGTCACGCTGCACCAGCCCAGTTAATATCGTACGATCGGTTTACTCACGTAGCCGTTTGCAGGTCGCGTGACCGTTGACTGAGTGTAGGCTGTTGATGGGAAGCGTCTTTCCCAGTCGCGACAACAGCAGGCCTACACCCGTGCCCGAATACTCCCCTAGCAGGGACGACAATGACGAAGCTGGACCCGGGGATAGTGTTGGTCACTGGAGTAGTTGTATCGTATATGATGATCGCCTGCGCGCGGTCAAACGGCCCGAAAGAATCTGATTCGAAATTGAATCGAGTGCGACTTTGCAACGGCGATAGTCGCGCTCTTCCCGCGCGCGGCTCCCGAATACGTTGCTCGAGCGATGTAAACAGCCGCTCGAGATGCACGAATCGAGCCAAACGGGTTCGATAGAATACGGAGAACCTTGACGCTTATTTTCTCCGTATTTTATCCTCGAACCATGTTATAAAGTATTTTTATTAAAAATTAAAAAGTTTTATAACGAAAACTTTTGTTATATAAACTTTGCAAAATGTTTTCCTGAGAAGTTATACATTGATCAAAGTCAGAAAAAATGCAAAAATTGTGAAAATTGTCAACTTTGTTATCAAACGATTAAAAATATTGATTTTGAAAGAATCCGAAAATTACACCAGCACTCTTTCCACAAAATAGAACGTTCTTACAAAGTTTAAAGTATTTCGATTTTTTGATCGCGTGACTCGATTAAGATATATATTGTCAGACTCTACTGGAGATCAGGGAAGGGCGACGTCTTGATATTTAAAAAGTCACTCAAAAACTACACATGCAAAATTATTACTTTACTAGCAGCATTACCTCGCTCGCTGCTACTCGCTCGACATTGAAACAATATAAATTAACAATAAAATTAATGAATTATTTAACCCTTTTAAACCCCTTTAACCCGTTTTAAACCTTTTACTTAACCCTTTACACTAACTCTTTATATTGTAACGGAGTGGTAAATTTTACACGTAATATACGTGTGTTACACACTTGCAGGGTTTCTACATGAAAGAAACCCTGATGTCCGGCAGTTGGCACAGTCGCACAAGGGAAGAACACCTGTCTCAACTTTTCATTGTAGCAAGCCTAGGCTACTTCTGACTCGAGCGCCACTTGCTCTGCGGCTCAGCTGCCAACTCCGGCGCGAGAAAACTGGGCTGCTAGCTCTACCTAGCCTTACCTGTAGCTGCTGGTTCTCTAGTAGAGCATCCCGTGTTTACAAACAGCGGCTATCCTTCTCTTACCTTGCCGTTGCGGTTGCTCCTCAAGGAGTCGTTGCTCTCGGCCAGCTGTAGCTGAAAAGGGCTGTAGAGGGCGGTATCCGGGAAGCATGCAGGGGTCGGACACTGTCAATGAAAACGCATGACTTGATAATTAAGATAAAACTATGAATGGAATTTATTCAATATTAGAAAATACTTTAATTGCAAATAAGAATCGCGTAGGCTGAGACTTTACGGGAACCGGCATACACCGCCGGCTCTATCGCTTCGCAATAAGCATAGACGGAAATACGGCTCACAACGGTCGACCTCACCGCGAGGTGTACATGCACGCAACAATATTTAATAACGCAAGCAGTCAAACGTGACTAACTCTAGGCTGGTAAGCCATCGCAGAATAAATGCTGAGCGGAAGTCGCAGGGATGGAGCTTATGTGGTTTTGTTTGCTTTTCGCTGTCTCGATTCGATCTTATGCTGCGGTGTCTTTCTCTCTCTCTATCTTTCTCTCGTACGGCGATCACTCTTCGTAACTCTATCTATGCACGAATACACGACACTTGCTAACGTTCTACTACTACTACTCTCCAACACGGCGGTAACTACCATGGCTGCTTTTCGTGCACGGTGCTCAGTCATGCATCGTCTTTTCGTCGTACGCCGCCTTTATGGCTCTCGGAGTGCCTATCACTCCCGGACCCGCGCTTAATTCGAATCGCTCTCGTAGTTTGCAGCTATGTATATGTACGCGCCCATCACAATATGTACAATATAAATATTATCACGTCCTACTAGCCAGGAGAACCTGGGTAGCAGGTTATGCTGGAAAAGGATTAACAAAGACAAGTGTTCTACATTAAAAACTATTTTTTAAGTAATATATTTATTTCAATAAAGTAACACAAGGAGGAGGATATGTCTCGGGTCACTAAATGAAGATTCTATTATTAATACTAAACTTCAACATTTATTAAAATATTAAAAGTAAGAGAAAATATATGTTTGTAATTAATATACAAAGAAATAAAGAAATATGTTGAGTGCCAGCTGGGTCGCTCCCAGCAATCTAACTAATATTCAACTGGTCTCCGTTTCGAGACACCGAACCGCGCAATACAAACTGTTTTAATACAACGCGATACAACACTTTACAAATTCAAGCACGATATCGCAAGCGCTTTTACAACGACAAGAATACGTTTGGATACTAGTTTCGGCAGGGCGCGGTACGGCGATTTTAATGCAAGTTTCGGCAAATTTCGATAATATATCTAAGCTCTAGGTGACGACTAGACTTGTTATTAAAATTTTAATAACAAAACATATCTTAATTCATCAGGATATTCATTATATGTGCGAAGCAATAATGGCAAAAAAATATAAGGGTAAACATTTTAATAAAGTTGCTGATAATGAATCGATTTGTTATTCCGTACAACCCATATTTGTTGTTAAAATTCAACTGTCACATTAACGTGGAAGTATGTTCTACTGTACAATGTATTAAATATTTGTGTACACATTGTTAAAGGTTACGATTGTGCATTTTTTTAAATAAGTATTATCGGTTTAACTTTTACAGATTAACTTTTATTTCTCTGTAGTGTTGATAATTGTATTGTAACCGCTGGTAATAATAATAAAAAAAATAATAATAACAGTTGTAATGAAAAAGTTATACAAAATGACGAATATGAACATGATGAGATTAAACAGTATGTTAATACAAGATATTGATGACCACCAGAAGCTATGCATAGACTATTGGAATATGTATTACATGAAACATCACATACTATAAAACGTTTAGCTGTAAACGATAAAAATGCACAAGAAGCATATTTTAAAGAAAATCAAAAAAACGAAATACGAAATAAAAATGTTGAAACTATTTTAACGGCATATTTTAAATTAAATCAAATTGATTCGGAAGCACAAAATTATTTATATTGAATTTCAATATATTATGCATTTGATGAAAAACTCAAAACATGGAATACAAGGAAAAATATTAAGAAATCTATATTAAGTAGTATAACGGACAGCTCACGGCTAGCTGTGCAGTATTCGTACAAATAAAAGTATAATTGAGGAAAAGAAATGAATCCAAAACGTAAGGGAGATCAAATAAGAGCGCGGAACGAATAAAAGTAATCTAGGTTTATTTTATCATAAGTAAATACTACAACTCGCGGCTAATGCGCGAGCACGGCGGATCCGCGCAAGCTAGTGTGAGCGGCGCAGGAGCAGATCGAGAAAGCACTTACAAGTTGCTGATTGCTCTCGACTCGAGGTCCTGTGTGAATCGCTCGTCGGTCGCTTGAATAGCGGAAATGTATTGGGGGAACGCACGAAAATCACTGCACACACACAGCGTCGCACGCGCGCAAATACTCTTCCCGGAAGGAGGAAGAAATAGAGATAATCGCAATAAAGCGCACGCGAGTACAGCACAAGCGAATTCGGAGTGCGTAGTGGCTCGTAATTAACTTGGTCAAGGTCAGACATAAACTAAACCTGTACGCGCACGGTACTCTCTCTCTCCCTCTCTCTCTCGCGAGAGAGAGTTGTCTCGCTCCTGTCCTATTTGAACGTTACTGATTTCATTTTTTCACTCCCTGGAGTGCTTTGTTGACAGGAAAGTGGTTTCACCAACTCTCAAGCTCTTCACCTAAGTCACATGCCTCTCATGGTGCACTATGAGCCAGGAGTTACTTCTCTACAAAACGACGCTTACCCTAACGTTTAAGGCCGGCTGAACAGACTACTATGTATGAGCAGATTCAAGCTCTCGTTACCAGTGAGTGCATCTTCGCTCCCCATTCAGCATCTTCAACTGCACATCTCTCCCTCGCTGCAATACACCTAACTGCAAGCTGGTGCACGGTTCGCACAGCGACCGCTTTTCAAACAGCTCAACGACAGTTTGAATCTTCATCATAGTTTGAATCTTGCGGGTAACCGATAGTAGACGGAAAGCTGTCAATCATAACATCAATCGAGGAGACTGTGTACTTTGTTTTGTTTTGCTTGCCCTGGAGTATGGACAACAGATGTGCTGTTTATGGAGAAGCATCAGCCAAATGCTCCGGTAAAAGAAAAGATGCCTCCTGCGACTTATGCCGCAGTGATGAACAACAATCAGCAGCAGTAAAGCCAACAGCAGAGCAGCCGGCAACCTTCATCAAGTCGAAGAGCGCGCAGGTGAGCAAGCGTGCATCGGTCTCGCAACGACGCACGCCTAATACATCTATTGTTGCCACCAGTATAGCCAGGTTATGGCGATTAATCGCCACATTAACACGAGTTTTAATTACTATATATATTTGTTTACTGACCACACTGATTGTCACACCCCACCAACGTACGCCTCTTGGTGCATCGACGCCTGCTGCCAAGCTCCCCACGCGTAATAGTAGCGCGCGACTGTCTGCGGGGCGGACAGCCGGAGCACAGGGGTCAGAGAGAGGTGCCAAGCGGATCACCTACCCGCAGGCGCTCGAGCCAATGCTGGGAGATAGTGCAGGGCGGGACACCGTTGCACAGGCGCTCTCGACGAATAAATCGACGATTGCAATGAATATTGACAGCAGCGAGCCGAACGAAGACTCTTCCACGGAAACGAACGCTGGGCCAATCACCGCCACCATTCAGGTACTGCCTCCACCGCTGGGGGATGTAAACCTGGATGGTGTGAAAAATGTTCTTGTCCCGGTATGCATGTTGGAGCTCTTCTTTCAGAGATTTGACATGCTCGATAAGCGGATTGATCAGCTTAGACGTCCCGAGAACCGGAGCCCCGTAGTGTGCAGTGTCACCAATGCACATTCTGATGCAAATAACACCAACAGCATGGAGATGAGCGCACGGGTCTCTGCTCTAGAGGAGCAAATAAATAAGCAAAATTTATTGCTCTTGACCTTCACGCTAAGAATAATCTGCTTCTCGAGTGCAATTCATCTTTTAATAAAAACTAGACAAGATATATAGGAATCATAAAGGCCTCCAACGTGCTTGCAAAAATTGCAAAAGTGCTTGCGAAAATACTAGCGATGCAAGTAATACTAATGTTTGTTCTGGTTGCTCCACCCATACTGCCGATGGTAATGTGCTAAATTTATCCCCACTCTCTGGGCCGGGCCTGGGGACTGCTGCGGTGTATAGATAATAGAGGGTTACTCGGTGATTAGACAGGACAGGACCATAAACGGAGGTGAAGTTGCCCTGTATGTCCGTAAAGATTTTAAAATCACAAAGCTAGCATCGTCCAATACTGAAGGAATGGGGACACCTTCTCTCCCTGAATATCTTTACTGCGAAGTGCAGCAGGGGGACTCTGCCCTCGTGTTTGTTGATGTCATATACAGACCCCCCACACATTGCCATGCAACGTGGCACCAACATGTTTCAAGTTCTAAAATATCTTTGCGGTGACTACCGTCACAAACTCATAGTGGGGGATCTGAATGCTGACTTGTCGTTGGCGGCCGATGTGGATGCCCATACTGTCCGTACCCTCGCCAGGAACCTGAACCTGCAGATTGTGCCGCATGGCCCAACTCACCGGCACAAGCCAAATTCTTTCACCTAGATTAAACTTATTCTCCTAGACGAAAATGACGAAATACTTGACTTCAAGAACGAAAGCTTGCCTAGTTTCGGTAAACACGCTATTATTGATGTTACGGTAAACCAAGTAGTGCCAGTACCTGTAAAAGATTCATTCTCTTACAGAAATTTCAAGAGTATTTGCCCAACGCACTTAACGATTTGCTGGCCAGCTGTGACTAGGCAGGCATGAGTTCTGTCGAATCTGATTTGGAGGGAGCTTTAAACACCCTAAACTCTAACTTAAATTAAGCAACTAGCTCCTTTAAACACTATAAAAGTTACAAAGAATTATGCTCCGTGGCTTGGTCCTGAGCAGAGGAAACTCATAGATAGTCGTAATGCTACCCATAGACGCTATAAGCGTACGGGACGTGCAGAACTGCTTGGTGAGTTTCTGCGGCACAGCAGTGAGGTATACATGCGCATTACTCTAGAGCGTAATTCCTTCCTTCACAGACATCTCGAAAACGCTCTAGATGCTAACAAGAATATCTGGAAGGAAATGTGGAATGTCGGCCTCCTGCCAAAGCGAAACGAGGAGTACCATAATGTTTTCTTGCCGGAAGAGCTAAACACACTTTGCGGGGATTTCCGTGTCCCCCTTTCAAAACATAGAAAATGCAATGGATGTTATTTTACCTGCAAGCGAGGAAGGTTTTTCATTAAAACCCATTAACTTAAGAGGTCATCCTTGCGATCTCTCACTTCACCTCGCAACCAAAGGGGGAGGACTGAGTTCCTCAAAGTGTTGTAGTGAAAGCCTTACCCATTATTGGCGAGTATATACCAAATATTTTCAACTCCTCTTTCGCTCTGGGGATCTTTCCGAGTACTTGGAAGCAGGCACAGATAATTTAAAAATAAATAAATTTCATTTATTGTAAATTATCTTTACAAACGGAATAATACATACGTAAATATAAATATTTCGTATAAAATTCGTATAAAATTTCGTACAAAATTCGTATAAAATTTCGTATAAAATTCGTATAAAATTTCGTATAAAATTCGTATAAAATTTCGTATAAAATTCGTATAAAATTTCGTATAAAATA
>JAWWEQ010051603.1:0-10012 GCA_035583055.1 Torymus tubicola | reverse complement strand
ATATATATATATGTATATATCATCAACCAAAACACACGCCAATCACGAGATATATATAATATCCTACCTATATACCTATTCAACCACCGCGACCGTAGCGTATACATATACATCCCTTCCTACCTTTGAGGTGCCCCGCATTTCGGCTACTCATACATATACACACACACGTACCTAGTCTGCGCTCTATACGTGCAACCTAGAGCGCAGTAGAACGAGTCAGCGTTCGGTCGGACGCTGCGCACGCGCGCCTGCTCTCTCTCTCTCTCCTTATTCATTATTCTTCCTTAATTTGCCTCGTCTACGTTCCAGCACTGATTTACCCGCAGCTAGATATATACTGCGATGTTCGGCGATGCGGAGAGATGCGTTTTGGATGGTAGTCTGGAGAGAATAGGCCGCGGGCTTTTAATTTTCGTTGTTTTTGCCGTAAATCGCCTGAGGATATACGTTATATTATTATGTGCTGGGTAATTTTTGCTATCAGGGGAGATTATTTGTGAAGTGCACAAATACTTTTTAAGATATTAGTAAAAATAGATATACTTTTTGTTAAACAATTAAAAGAAATAGGTCTATCTCATCAACGTTATATTTGAATAAATTTCTAGCGCGTATTATTTCATTTATTTTGTTTTTTTTTCTTCCAATCTTCGCGCGTACCCAACAGTTCTTTGTTGCGAGGAGCTGCGATATTGTCCATGCAAATCAATCCAAGGTAATTAAGTTACTTGTATTCTCGAAGTTGCTTCTCTTTTGTACTTTTCTCTTTCTATATTGTTGTGGAGAGAGGCAGAGGAAATTCAATGCGGAAAAATAGCTTTGACGTGAAATAAAATGTCGGCTTGTATACTTTCAAATTAAAGATTTTACTATTTATATATTATATAATAATTGGAAAATTAAGCTAAGATTAAAATACAAAATATAAAGAGGGTTACAGTTTAAAAAAACAACGAAATATACTTGATGGTAAGAGATTGTCACGTGATATGGTAAACTTATCTCGGTGCAAGGTATATTGGAGAAAATAAAGTATTTCAGTTAAGGTTGAGAAGATAACTATAGAGATAGTACTTATGGTTTGTCGAGTGAGCCGTAATATTACTTTTTATGTCAAATTTATGATATGCGTATACAACGTATACATAGTTAACTATTTCATATTGAAATTGCACACAATACATAAATCGTCGTTTATATATTTAATATCAGCATTTCCAACTACTATAAATTAAAAAAAAAAAAAAAAAAAAAAACCCTTTTCACAACCACACAAACCTCCCAGCGCTCTTCCCAGACATCGCGTCGAGACGTCCCATTTCAAGTACAAAAAAAGACATCTCTCTCGAACCTTATACGTTGCCTTCGACCGATGAATATTCAACTCGCCCACCCGTGGATTTTCTCCTTCTGATATATACTTCGTTGTCTGCTGCCCACCCATAAGTATTGTCCTTCTTTTTTTATGGCAGTGTGGCTGCACGGTTTCTTCTTGCGACTTGACAATGGGGTAACTATAAAACTAACTAAGGTCTTATCTTGCGACGATTACAGGCACGGTGTGGATGAGTTATTTTCGAGCTGGAGTGTAGGAATCCTTTACCCGTATGTAAGGGTTGGATATAGGGGACGGTTTGATTGAATAAGGGTAGAAAGGTCGTGATGGGATATACGTGATACGCTGGTATTATGTTTCGATGGTTCTCTGGAGTGCAACGATATAAAAAAATATTATTGATTTTACTTCACTTATTTTTTTTTTTTATTACATGCTTTTAATTAACTGCAATACGAAGTCCAGACCTATTTTATGGTTCATTATAGAATATTACTTCGTAGGTAAGATATCATTGAGAATCTATTGAGTTACAATTTTTGTAAGAGACCACTTTTACGTTAAAACATTTAGTTGTAATAATATTGTACGAAACGCATACAACAAACGATGGTCATTACAAGGATATACGCGCGGTATTCTGAAAAAAAAATCTGAAAATATTCTCACAATTGTGTATTACAATTGATTATAATACATCTAGATATATATCCTCTAGTATTTATTCGTTCATTATAATGTGCAGTGACCTTAATTCAATCACACATCCAGATATATATATACGCAGCTACACACACACACACACACATCTCTCTGCAGAGAGGATGACCGTAATTATTGATTCGCACGACGATATGCGCGTTTTACGCGCGCGATTGACTTATTTTAAGTTTATATAGAGCTGTTCTAAAAATAGTATCTCTATATCATTGGTCGCCTGCCGCTTTATAAAAACCTTAGTTTTTAATTGACGTTGTGTATATATATATATATATGTAATTATCGCGTACGCAACATATGTTACATAACAATCGATCACTACCACACTCGCTACGTACGTTATTATTATTATATATCGATATGTACGTTATTATTATTATTATTATTATTATTATTACTACGTTTCAGTTCTTTAGCTAAACTGCTCCATGAAAAGCAAGAATAATATCAATGCCGATTCATCAATTAGATCGTATATATATACATCCCACTCACCATCTATTACAATATATACACCTGCGTGCGCACCGATACAAATCATCACCCATTAACACATTTCACTTTCCAAATTCGTCACCCCATTATATATATATCATCAAAAAAAAAAAAAGAAAGAAAGAAAGCAAGAAAGAACAAAAAAAACTATAATATATAGAAACATAATATCAAGATCAGCGAGCGAGTGGTACGACCTCACCTTAACTCACCAACCCTCACCTCCATCGCGGCCTACAATCTCTCGCTCGACTCCCTCGTCGTTCTTCTTACCCTTGCAACCCATAACCCCCTTTTAACTCTCTCACCACGCAACCATTCTCCTTAACCTTGAAATCGTTAGTAACAGCAGCAATAGCAACCACCACGTCGTCGTCGTCGTTCCTATATATATATATATATATATATACACTACACCTATCCTGCCGCTGCACGCGAGCCATTCAAAAATTTTTCGACTCGCCAACCAACCAACCAACCAACCAACCCCCTACTCTCTCTCACTCATTCTCCCCTCCACAATTGCATTCCTCTCTCTCTCCCACCCATCCCCCTCCACTTACTCACCCCCTCTGTTGAAAGGGAAGGGGGAGGCATTGCTTGCTTGCTTGCGCGCGCGCGCGTAGCAGAGCAACCCACAAGCTAGCTAGCTTATACTAGCCTGCCTGCCTGCCTGCCTTCTCTCTCTCCCGCTCGTTCGTTCGTTCGCTCAGTCGTCGTCGTGGTGTCGTGTCTCGCGTCGCCCGCCTCGCGGCAGCATCCGCGCCGCTCGAGAGCGCGCGCTGCGTGAGAGAGAGAAAGAGAGAATTGAAGAACCGAAACATATACATATATATATATATACATACACGATCCCGCGTGTATATACGTGCGTGCGTATCTGTATATACATATATACATATTTGTGTACACGTATAAGAAAAAGAAGATAGAGAGATATAGAGAGAGATCAAGTAGTAGTAGTAGTATATATATACCATACATGGGAAGGATATGTGCGCGGGGTGACGACGACGACGACGACGAGTATGGCAGTAGTAGTAGAAGCCGCGGTAGCAGCCCGATCGATCGGTGGCCCTAGTAGCAGCCGCGAGACGACGACCGTCGCTGCCCACCACCACCACCATCATCATCGTCACCGTTGGGTGATTCTTAATTAGCCGGCTGATATATATATTTCTCTCTGTGTGCTTCTTCTTGTATTGTTAGCTACAAGGAGGTACTAAGCTAAGAGAAGAAGAAGAAGAAGAGAAAGAAGAAGAAGAAGTGTAAGTTGTATAGTTGTGCGCGGGTGATATACAGTGTTACTGGTGCAGGTGCAGAGGAGTGTGGATAGAACGTTGCGCCGGGAGGCTGAGAGCAAGAGGAGAAGGAGGAGAAGGAGGAGGAGGAGGAGGAGGCCAGGATAACGGGGGCGGAAACGTGAGTGAAATGCCCGATGTGTTTTGGTTCGCGGCTGGTACTGCTGTATATATACGTATATATACTCTGATGATGTGTATTATATGCATGTGTGTGTGTGTATATGTGTGTGGATGGGTGAGTGTATATAGAGGTCAGTATGGAGATAGAGGTAAAGTTGGGGTCAACGTGGTGGTTACCTGTACTCGTGGTTTTTTAATATTGGAAGGTGATATATATAAAGAAAAAGGGGAGACTGAGAGAGAAACGATGGTGTGTGAGGGACCAGGTGTTATATGGTACGCAACATGTTTTTTTTTGTATATAAGAGAACATCAGTGATTTTGTGTAGGTAGAAGAGAAGTCGTAGGTAGACTTTGTTAATGTGGACGAAAAAAATGAACAGTTATAGGAAGTATCGGAAATAAGTTATCAAAACAGGACGAGAGCGAGTCGGATTTCACGAAAGGGGATGAAACTGTCCCGCGTATTTGCGCCCGCGCGCGTGCATAAATATATATTGCAGTTATCAGAAGATACTTGATAATTAAATTCGTCGTGTAATAACTCGATTTGCTCGAATTACAATCTACCTTCCTCGATAGTTTAATATTTCCGGCGCATATAAATGTTTCTCATTACTTGCGGACATTCGAGAATTGAGGTAATAATAGTACGAATAGATCTATAGACGCGATATAACCCTATAATTCATTAGCCCGATGTTCACTCGAACGTCGGATATAAAGTATATATATCTGGCATGAAAATATATACCTATTTCTAGACTGAAAATTTGAGTTGTTTTTTTGTTTTTTTGTTTTGTAAAAAGGTTGATATTTTTTGTTTTTCCTTTATACACCTTTGTGTTTTAAAGGTTAACCTTGTAGTTGTTGTTACATAATACCAAACGTTATACCGTACAAAAGAGATAACGTATATAGAAATTTTGAAATCTAACCGTTATTTCAAAAGACCATATGATTAATTTTTAAAAGCGATAATTCTATACATAATTATATATTGTCAACGTTTATTTCGTTCGATTTCACACTACTATATAGCTTGCTTCAACATTTACCTCACTCGTAGAGTTTAACGAGAATAGTTTTCACCTACAATTATGCACTTAAAAGAAAAAAAAAATCTTATAAATATAAGTATATCCTTTGCAAAACGTGGTACGTCGAGTATCCTTCCTCCAAAACACAGTATTGTGTGAAACAACACATATCAAACGCGTTGTGGAAAAAAATCCTAATGACGCAACTATTTTTAAATCTCGTTAACGACTGTATATACGCCGATAGTTTTTAATCAACTGCTCTCTATTTTTTTTTTCGTATGTATATACACATACGCGGTTACGCGGGGATGCGAGAGACGCATATGATAGTGTATGACCCAAAATCAGTAAGTGAAAAATTGCTATATTGATTTGGTTATATTGTATTTATATATATAGGGGGTATACGAAAGTGTGTTCGTTTTCAACGCAAAATGAATAAACCAAGGCGAATAAAAATAGATATTTTGCCTGGTTTCCTCTTTGAGAAGAGCTTCAATATATATATATATATATATATATACAGAATGAGAGAAGCAGATCGAGCACATATTATATACAGGCGACACGACGCGATGTCTGTTGATTCGAATATTATTTTATTTATTCGCGAGATTTAAAAACAAATAGTGGCACGCAGGCAATATTCCGAACGACAACAAAACAAAGAAGAACGCGCAAATAAATAAAAGCAAATATATATACGTTCACAGTATACGCGCGTGAGTGTACAAAGTTTTCGGTATACACATATATAGCATATACACACGGTTTAATTAAATTTTGTTTTCACCGCCGCTGCGTGCGCGCCCCGGGAATCCCTAGAATTCAGTCGTTTTTATTAATCTTTGCGGTACATACATATATGTGTGTATGTGCATATTATGTATATATGTGTACATAAATATTCGTATATATAGTGAACCAAACCGTGAAATTGCGAAGAATAATAATATAATCCGGACATTCGATGTTATGCGCGTTTTCTCCCTCTCACGCGCGCGCAACAATGTGTCTTATATACGGTGTCAAAGCTGCATTTTTGAGGCGCGCTTCGGACAATGCAAGCTCGGTGAAACGGTGGCAGGATCACAAAGGGGGGAAGAACGTATATACGTACACGCGTACACACAGAGAGAGAGAGAGAGAAAGAGAGAGAGTGAAGCGAACACTACTTGGTGTAGTCTTTGGTAGAACTTTGCCTCGGTTTAATCTCGAAGTGAAACGACGACGACGACTGCTCTCGCGATAAGATTAAACAAAATAATAGTTTTCGAAACTCAATTTTGCGTCCCGTACTTATATATATACATATGTATACCAGGTAACAATGGTACCAGATGAAGTTTGTTGATTTTTTTGTTTTTTTTAAATAGAGATGCTTATTGTAAGAAATATTAATTCAAACTGGTGTTACGAAGAATTAGTTGCCTGTATATATATAGAACAGCGTGAGAGGCAATTCGCACGACGGCTAGTTTTATATATATATATAGTATATACCGTTCGCAATTACTACCACTACTACTACGACGACTGTCTAGTGTAAACAGAGAAGTTTTAGTGTGTAAAGAAATACTGACTAAATATTTCAAGTCTCGCTTGAATGTCTCGCTTCATTTGCTAAGTACACACACGCCGCGCGCGTAGTCGCACGTATATATATATATATATATATATAGAGAGAGAGAGAGAGAGAGAGAGACGCGCGGTGGGTGCGCGGACGTCAGTCAGAGAAATTACACACGTGAAATATATCGGTTAGCGAGATAGCGTGCATGCTGACATGCGTACCTCTCTCTCTCTCTCTGCTTATGTATATGTATATCTGCGTTATTACTCGACTGTCTTGGTTATTAATTATACCGTGTGTTCTTTATTCTGTTAATAAATCTACGCACCTAATTGCTACGGTTAAGCAGTGACTGATTACAACGGGGGTTGCTTTGCTTGTGATCGATTATTATTATTATTTTTTTTAAAGAAAAATATAAAATTCAATCAGTTATATATACAGTAACTCTGAAAATTCATTATAATTATATCAACTTGATTGACACCCAGTATCTTAATTATTATCAGCTAGGGTATAAAGGTTTGAACATATATCACACGTATATTTTTCATGATCATGGGCGGAGGGTAAGTAAGTCGATCGCAGCTGCGAGTGTTAAATAATTTGAAACCGTGAACCTCAAACTGCAGGTCATTCGAGAATTAAGGATGAATTATGCACGGTGTATTATGCTAGAGTGGGTTAAATCATTCCGCAGCAGGAGTGCATAATTTAAACTCTAAAGCGAATGGATTAGCAGAGAGCCTCAGTATAAGCAGTAGTCCACCTCGCCCCCTACTTCCTCTCTTCTTCTTCTTTTTTTCTTGCGCTCTATATACGTATATTATAATTTTGTGTACCTTCGTTTTCATTAATAAAGTGCACTCCTCGAAATTATCATCTTTACTATCACGAGTGCGTATATAATTGAAACTATATAACTATAATGTACTAATTTTCGATTGTAGAAAAGTATTGTATATAATATAAGCATATACGCAATACAACGAACACATGCAGGGTTGGCGCAATTCACGTAGTGACACGTTTCCGAATTCAATGCGTAAAGTTTATATAGGCAGTTATACTGACTGCATGCGAAATCAAAAGGGACACACGCACGGCACAATCAATCAATACATCATTCATGCGGGTAATTTTCAGGAAGTGTGATATTATTCTGTGTATATGGCGCGCGCGCGTGAGCGAGAGCTAACGCTGAAAACTTTCAATTTGACAGCTGTCCAGTGTATATATAACGCTTTTTTTAAATAGAGCACATGCTCTTAAATGAATAAAAATAAATTTACGCGAAAAGTTTATAAATATTAATATACAGCGGAGAACAAAAAAGAGGAAATAAATTTTTAATTTTATCGAAAACATTTTAAAATATTAATTCAGCAGTGTTATTGTATATACGTTTATAACTGCAGACTTTGTTAGCAAAAGAATCAAAACATTTTTTTTTTATTTTCTTTCTCTAAAAAGGGGATTTTCGTATTGTGATGCTAAAATGAAAGTCGTGTAACGAGAGATGCGATGCAAGGTTCATTGTGTGACTCGCTAAAAAAAAAAATAAAAAAATAAAATGAAAACGCTGCAATGAGGTGAGATCAAAAGTTCAATATTAAGTTTCCAAGCAATATGATAGAAATGTCAGGTATTGTGAATTCTGCTCCATTCGTAATAGTTTAAGCATTTATCTGCTTTCAATTTGAAAGTTGTTACCATTCAGAACTATCATATTGCGGTTTAGCGTTACTCGATGGCTAGTATATAGTTGCGTTGCGAAATTTAACAATAGAGCTTCGTGGCTTAAAAAAACGTATAATACGTCGTCATTTGATCGTGCGAATAATAATTAGTACTGTTGAGCGAGGTGTTGCTTAATTGATGTTATTGTTTCAACACATAAGTATTGTAGTTTTATTAGTGGCTTATTTGTTACTAAAGAATGTTTAAAAATAAATTATGATTATGAAGTTAAACTCACGTGAAAAAGAATTTTGTTAGCAAAGAAAATAGTAACATAAGTAGTATAAAATTATTATCTTCGGTACATTGCACCTTTTTAATTAAAGTGTACTCAACTGATGAAAGTTTTTACGCGCGTTACTATAATTAATATAATTAAAAACTCTTTATTTATTCACAGTCGTCATAAATACAGTTAATGACAAAAGAAAGTACAAGATTTTATCACAAATTAGTAAAAAAAAAAAAATGTATATATAAAACTTATTTTGATACTTCCAGACCTTCACCACCATCATATATATATATAGTATAAACAAAATAAAAATTCTATTACAACGGTTTCACCTTGACCCTCAAACCTTACAATTTCTTCACATCACATTACCTCTCCAACCGCATCAACACCGTCATTACCTCACCAACACTCATCTTCAATCTCTCCCTCTTTCCCACCCTTTTTTTTCCACGCTCCCGCGCCGATGCGTTTCGTACACTTCCGCACGTACTTTTTCTTTTTTTTTTTTTATTCACGCTTCAAGCTCTAACGCTTTTTACTGCGCACACGCGGACGTGTAGCCTGCACCGTGTTTTTGCGTTTTTATCTCGTGTGGTATGTCGTCGTTCCTACTGCCTTTTTTTTTGTTTTATCTTGAACACCGGACGCGCGATTTATGCCTTTTTAATCGACGATGTTTATTTGTTTACGGGATGAGAATGTGGATGGTTCACGCGCGGGTGAATAAATTTTGGGATGTCGGGTTATAGCTGCGGACGGTTGATGTGACAAAGAAGTGGAATGTCGAACGGTGGGAACAATAAGTGGCTGGTTTTGTGCAATTCAAGCTAGTGTGTATATATATATCGCGCGGTTTTTGTGTAGTTTTTTTCTGGTGTATCGGTTAACTAAAATGAATATTGTAACGAATTTTACACGATGTAGAGAAAAAATTTATTGTATATAGTTATATAAATATGTATAAAGTTGAAAATGTGTGTATAGAAATAGTTACAACGCATATTATTTTTGTTGTTGTTACTTTGATTGTAGTGATATACACATGATATATACGTTAATTCATCTATCGCGTGTATCTATTTTAAAAATTTTCTTCTTCTCTTTTCTTTCATTTCGTTAATTATTATTTGATGCTCTATTTATTAAGAACTCGATAAAAATTTAAATATTGCCTACGCAGATGTATATGTGTATATATATATATACGAGTAAAGCCTTCGGGTCACTTAATTTTTACGCCCAGTCACTGTGTTATCATTCGACGTCAATTCATCAAAGGAACAATTTACAATTCAGAGTGGATTTTCCTGTAATTTACATGCTACGAAAATACTATTAAAATTCCCCAATGTATGTAGAGCTCTGTTTGAACAAAGTGCGAAGTGGAGTAGGGTTAAAACCGGTCAGGCGGTGTGCGCTTAAAGAAAGTATACATATATA
>JAWWEQ010051602.1:0-10012 GCA_035583055.1 Torymus tubicola | reverse complement strand
CACAACAGAAACATTCACAACTGCGAGATCTATGCTCATCAGATTCTGGTGAAAGTGAAAAGTGTAGTGACTTAGTAAAACAACAGTTGCTTCTCCCGGTAATTATGTTACTGGTGCCTTAGCAACAATAATTTTAAGGCAAATCTATTTATAAGTTAATATTAGGTTTTTTCTTTTTTTTGTAAACTAGACCAGCGCACAGGAAATCACTTCCTCTGCTGGATTACTAATGTAAAAGAATTACTATCTAATTTAATTGCTAATGTAATGTAAATTTGTATTTACTCTGGAAATAAATAAATGGGAGAAATAGCGTTTCATCGGGAATCAACAAATAGATAAGCAAAATGACCATTTTATGGCCAGTCTCTAATTTAAATGACCATTTAATAGATAGAAAATATTTTGCATTTCCACCAGGGTTTATTATCTCGATATAAAATTATCCATTTTCTTATACGTTGGGATAACATCAACTTTAACTTTCATTTTTATCTTCAGAGTTACTTAAATCGCGTTTACCCATTATAAAATGTTCTTGATCACACGAAATCAGAGAGTACAATGTTATTGTATCTCAGTTTACGAAATATAAATATGTAAGAATGTACACAAACAAATGATTATTAAATGATCACTTTCAATCACTTCTCTCTCTCTCTCTCTCTCTCGCCGGATCGGATGGGAAAATAAATCGTAACGATATTATCACGCACTTTGATCGCGTATCGCGGATTACTCGTGCGTTCATGTCTTAATCTACTTTTTGGAGAATTAAAAGTAATAAAATAATTAAACGCGTGGCTCTTATATTCAGTCGATATAATGTACATATATGTATATTATATCTTCGGGTCTTCTATATAAAATAATAAAAAGAATGTAATATACTTTTATGGTCTAGATAAGTAGTCGAAAATTTGGCTTTATGGAGATTTGCACTAGGAAAAATTTTATGTTCACCGTCCTCGATGAGTTAAATGCATTCTCCATAATCCAAGTTTGCAAATGTTCTTAAAATAGTACCCTTATGGAAAAAAACAAACGTAGGAAATCGTAAGCAACCATAGAAAACAGTAGTAAACCGTACAAAACCGTACAAAATTGTAGAAAACCGTTCCAATTCGGACATATTTCGTTACGGTTTCCTACGTTTTCGTACGATTTCGTACAGTTTTGTACGGTTTCCTACATTTACTACTTTGACGTAAAAAATTTGTTATGTACACAAAAAATTTACGAATCGTAATAAAATGTATGAAAGTATATAAATTCGTACGAATCCGTAAATAAATGTACAAAACTGTAATATTCATTAGAACTTACGGAAATGTAGGTTTTCGTACGTTATTTTGTATTTTCTTATCTTTTCGTACCTTTTATTACGTTTTCATACTTTTCAATTTTCAGGTGCTAATCGAAGGATTTTATGAATCGTAGAAAATCGTAGATAACCGTAAGAAACCGTACAAAACTGTACGAAACATGTTCAAATTTGAACGGTTTTCCACAGTTTTGTACGGTTTCTTACGATTTTCTACGTTTGTTCTTTTCTATACGGATAACCTAATTTATAATTCCTAATGTAGTTTAAAGAGAGAAAATTCCTTCGCATTAATTAATATGAACTTAAATTTAATGTGTGTCTAGTAGTATGTTGGCGTAAATGTGAATTTGTGTGTATAATATTAAGTAAGGTGCAACCTTAGATAACTAATACTACAACGGTGCAAATAACGAAGGTCATCTAGTAGACTAGATGAACGCAGTTATCAAGCGGAGCCATGTCGTCGGGTTCAAGAAGGTAGCTCATCACCAAGTAAATGTTGATTGGCAGAGTTGGTTTAGTTGAACCTGTGTGGATGATGAGAAGTTTTATCTGGTCTCCGTAACACCGTTACTGGTAGTAGCTGCAGGGGGTCTTATACTTGTAGGCAATATAGCGAGATGCGGTGTTGGCAGGAGTCGACTAATATTTTAATGTCGATATCTAACATCTGCAACGATTAGAATAGTTTTTGATTACATGAAATGAATAAGATAATGGAGAAATACTAGGAGATTTCTACGGGAAGATAGGAAACTGTATAGACGGATAGGAAAAGAAGGAAATAGGAAGTTCTTTGAATGGATAGTTTCTTAACGGAACAAAACTTTTGCTCGACGATCTAAATTTCTACATTTCTTCTTATGACGAGGTAATCTTTGCTCGGGATGTCTATCTGATCGTTGAAGGCAGCGAGTAATTACTTTTCCTCGTCTGGCGGTATATGTATAGGAAACCTGTCTCGATGATAGGAAAAAGTGTGCTCGAAAGGGTGAGAGCGGAGCTTGCGGTATTGGCGACATCTGGTTACAGATGAAGATGCAGAGAGCTCGTGGAGATGGCAAGATATCCAACCATATAGGAATTCAAGTTCTTTAAGCAGGGTAAACTGTTCGTTGGTTAACTTTGGATGCATCTGAAAGAGCAAAATCTGTAGGAAAAATTAATCTTCTGCTATTTTGTTCGGATAGTTAATAGAGCTTGGTGTAGAGGATGGTAGAGTGTCGGGAGCGACTGGGCATAGAGACTCGGGCCGCCCGAATCGGTTGTGGGAGTCGCGGCGGCGCGAGAACTACGCTGTGTTGCTAGCGGTTTAACGTGAGATTCAAATTTTCAAAGCGCGCAGTATTTCAATTTTGAAACGCGCGGTTATTTCGCTTATTAAAAAACATTTTTTTATTGGTTTAAAACTCTTTCAATTGATACTTAACTATTATGTATTTATGTCGAAACTTTACTATTCCTATTGAAACCCTACAATTAATTATATCGAAATATTACTACGATTAAATATTTTTTTACTACTGGGTTCTGTTGGAGCTTTACTACTCTTATTGAAACTTTACTATTATTCATATTGAAACCTTACTATAATTAAACATTCTATTAACTACTGAATTAGCCCTTTACTTCAAAATATTTTCATTTTAGTTAAAATATTATTACAATTCAGCGTTTGCATTTCTTAACTAATAGTTTTGTTACATTTATATCTGGAGAAGATAGAGAATCGTACAAATCATTTATCAAATAATGATCGATCAGTTCGCGGAAGGCCAAAAGTTAGACGAACATCGCATAAGAAAGTCATTATTAGAGAACCACAGCGTAATCAATCAATTAGCTCTTGAAGATAGGCCCCGTAATTTAGGACAAGAAAGAGTTATACGATCACGAATACGTTATTGTGAAAGTGAGTGTGATGAAGAGGGTGGTGAATTCCATCGTCGTAGATTTGAGAAAAATTCACAAAATCAAAAATTACAAAGATTGAGTAGGAATAATAGTATACAAATAAGTAATAATATCAATGAAAATTGTTTGGAAGAAATGAATATTTTATGTAGACATTGCAGTGCAAAACATTTTGTAGGTCAGAAGGTCTATAATAAAGGTAATTCATTGAATGACTGTTGCGGTCACGGACTGTAGAACTAGAGAACATTCCAGATTTTCCAAATAATTTGCGTTCTTATTTTGAAAATAATCTCTTAAAAAGTAAGGAGTTTTTGAACGTGTTTGGAATTATAATAGTAGGTTTTCATTTGCATCATTTAATGCTAATTTAGTTGATTTTCCTACAATAACAGAAGGAATAGTAATTAGAAGAAAATATAAGACAACACAATATTTTCGCGAATTCTTACCCAATGATGAAAGAAGAAATTGATCGTCAGCGTGAATTAGCAGGGAACAATACGGAGCCTAACTTAAAATTATTATTTACTTTGACACCAGGGTAGGGTCGTAACAGATACTATTTACCAAGAGTGAATGAAGTTGCTGCTGTTTTCGATAGTACAGCAGATGGCGACATTCCCGAATCATACGTTACGATACGAAATAAGAATTCACAAATATTACATTTAATAAGTTCTATGGACTCAATCGTTGAACCTATGGTTTATCCACTTTTTTATCCGCATGCATCATTAGGTTGGAATAAAAATATAATGAAAAAAAAATAGTAATAATCATAGAAATGTAGAAATAAATGATGGCAATGACGACGAACAATATGAACAAAAAGGTCGTCGAGTAACAAGTTCTTATATTAAATACAGAATAAGTATTAGACCTGACGTAAATACGTCAGGTAAGTGTATTTTTATTTGGTCGTAGATTGTTTCAACAGTAGATCGTAGACAGTTATGTTAAAAAAGAAAGGGATTAGACTGAATATGTTTATAATAATCAAAAACGGCTTCGTATGGAATCGAATCAAGGTTTAGATAATCATTTAAATAACAGTGCAAATGATATGAAGTTCAAGTAGGGAAAATGATAATTTTACCATCTAATTTCGTCGGTTCTCCTGTATATATAATGCAAAATTATCAAGATGCTATGGCTATAGTTCGCAGTAAAGGAAAACCTGATTTGTTCATAACGATGACATGCAATCCCAATTGGCTCTAAATTCGTGATAATCTCTTTCCAGGTCAAAAAGCTTCTGATCGTCCTGATATATGTGCAAGAGTTTTTCATTTGAAGAAATAACGTTTATTAACACTTATTGTAAAGGAAAAGTATTTTAGTGATGTTTATTTATCTGCTCATTTATCTGATCAACAATCGATAATTATTGATAATATAAATGGTAAAGTAGGTGTAGTAGCTGCAGTAATCAATGAAGTACATTATTGGCTTATTTTGAATTAAATAGAAGTGATCCTGCTGCAAGACAATATACTTATACTAAAATTCGAGCTCATTATATTTACAAACAATATAATGAAAATGGCAATAAAATTTTTAGATGGTGTAAACGAAAATCTCGCTTCAATGGTATTTGGCGTATATATTCAGTAAGTCCAAGTAAAAACCGCTGCCAATTCTTTGGCACTTCCTCAAAATAATTTTTCGATTCCTTTTAATCAATTGAAATTGTAAGAATAAATGTTTCACAAAATTTGCCTTTTTCATAAGGAAATTAGAAATATAATATTCATAAATTATTTATAACAAAAGTTATAAATAATTTATAACGTAAATTTTTTATTAAGTAAAAGTTTTTCACCATAGGTGAGTAATATATTGCAAGAAATGTAGGATATAAGACGCACCGGTTCAACGTTATACAATGAGATTACGATAAATATTAATATCTTTGTTTGTATAGTGTCGAAAAGAAAATGCCCTTTTTCCAAAAAAAATTTTTTTTCTCTTAATAAAACAAGATAATCACTTGAAATTTTAGCCAAATATTGCCACTAGCCAGTGCAATAAATGGTTAAAATTTCAAGTTGACAAATCAACAATTCTCTAAGAAAACGCAATTCAAAAATTTAAGAAAAATAATTTTAACCTCAAATATTTTCATTAGAAATGAACCGATTTTTTTGGGCAATGAACTCGGTTCAAAATATAAAAAAGCTATCTCTAATCCAAATTTCAAGACGATTGGATAATTTTGGCTCTTATTATCGTGCGACAATGAAAACTAAAATTTTTTCTAAAATAATTTTTTTATAAAAAACAAATGAAGATAATCGCTTCAAAATTTAAACAGAATATTACCTACAAACAGTGTAATGAGTGGCTAAATTTCAAGTCGATAAATCAACAATTCTCTGAGAAAACGCAATTCAAAAATATAAGAAAAATATATTTAACCTCAAATATCTTCATTAGAAATGAACCGATTTTTTGGGGCAACGAACTTGGTTCGAAGATATAAAAAAGCTATCTCTGTGCCAAATTTCAAGACGATTGGATAATTTTTGCAATTGTTATCGTGCGACAACGAAAGACGAAAATTTTTTCTTAAATAATTTTTTTCTCTGAAACAAATAAAGATAATCACTTGAAATTTTAGCCGAATATTGCCCCAAACAAGTACAATAAGTGGTTAAAATTTCAAGTCGATAAATCAACAATTTATTATACAGTACGGACACGAACATTTTTTTGCTTAAAAACGACGGATTTTCGTTCCAAAAGTCTTAAAACATGTTTTTAAACATTTTTTGCATCAAAAATTTTTTTCACTATTACAAAGCTTCCTCTTTGAGGAAGCAATAGAGTTATTCAATGCGGTTTACTTTTATTACATCGTAAGGGAGCAACGAGTTTTAGTGATTTGATGACGGTAAATGGTGTTCAGTATCAGACATTTTCAGAAACCTGCTTTGTGCTAGGTCTTGTAGAAGATGATGATGAATGAAATCTTGCTATGCAGGAAGCTGTTAGTTGGATGATGTCAAGTAGTTTACGTCAGTTATTTGTTCGTATTCTGATTGACATTATAAACCAGCACGTCCAGAAGATCTCTGGAAAACTTTCAAAGGAGTATTATCAGAAGATTTTCTGAGATTACATAGTGATCATAATAGAGCAGCTATAGGTAATAGGCAATACAATATGTTAAATGATGAGCAGAAATAAATAGTCCATGTGATTTTAAGAGCGTCAAATGTCTTTCATTCCGACGGTAGTAGGTATTTTTATATTGACAATACCGGTGGTTCTGGGAAAACATTTGTTTATACGACATTATGCCATTTACTAAAAAGTCAAAATAAAAAAATCTGTTGTATGGCTTTTACTGGAATTGCCGCAACGCTGTTACCAAAGGGGATAACATCGTATTCTTTATCAAACATTGCTGTGCAATCAAAGGATGGGCAATTTCTAAAGCAAACAGATGTTTTTATTTGAGACGAAGTTCTAATGGTTCCATGCACATGAAATTATGGTTAGAATTCTAAAAGATGTTTTGAATAATGATTTATTATTTGGCGATAAAATTGTAATTGTAGGTGAAGATTTTAGACAATTATTACCTGTTCTACCACGAAGTATTAGATGTAAATTAATTAACGTATCGATTATAAAAATTATATTCATTGTATGCACACATCATAACCGTGCTTAACAGCTCTCTCCACTACGGTACTTGCCATTGCAACCCTTTCCACTCCGGAACTTTCTATTGCAGCTCTTTTTACTACAGTTATTCCCTATTACAGCTCGCTTTCATATTATTCGGTTTACTCAGAAAACGTTGTTTTAAATATAAAAAAATTACGTAATTTGTTTAAATGATTAAATTATTTATTTTTAAATTTAGTTTTTGTTAATGGATTCGGTATTCATTCATTATGTGTATTGACATGTAACTCATAACGCGATAGACTTACGCCTCATGAGTGATAGATCAACTGAGAAAGAGAGGTATAGGTAACGTTATAATCTTAGGTGCAGTCGTATAAGTCCTTGAAATAGACGTGATGTTCACTAAATTCGTCAATGGCTGGAAATTCTGTCCTTGTACTGATGTTGATTATTTGCTTATGTAGGATAACAGGAATAGGGGTGCCACCTATATAAGTAAAAGGTGTCGTGTCCATATAACATGAATGTAATTTTAATCCGAATTATTTAACCTGAACCGAATATTTGTAGGTGCACTAATTGATTTTGCTGTTTATAAATGATTCTGAAACGTGGGCTTACTGAAGCAGGTCTTCGTGTATCGATGAGGTCGATTAGTCCGGCTACAGCTATATGACTAAAAATGTTGGTACCTAGAATCTCTTCTTCTATAATCCTAATCACTTGTTTGTAAATGTCCACGTGATCCAGTAGAATTATTTCTGTTTTTGACATCCATGTTTCTATTGTTTCGTATTGGTTATTAACATGTAGATGTTTAGGGTGGGAAGTAGAGGCACTAATTTTATCAATTTCCGATAATTTGGTTTTTATCCTGTTATACTCTATCACTGGACTAGAGGGATCCTGGTTAGTAACGCATTGAGTATTTTCCGTCAATTCTATAATTTTTCTTAACAAGGTTCTGGTGGTGTTAAGCAGATAGTCTAGATAGGTTCGTCTTTCTAGATTTATCCTGCAAGTAAATGGGCCTGGGCAATCTGCCTTGCATTGCTTTATTTCAGATATTATTTCTTGTTCGGTGGATATAAATTGGTCTAGTTTGATACTAGTTACTGCGGTCTATTTGTCGTTAGAGAAGATGAAAATTCCTATATGTATACTCAAAGTACAAGCCTGGTCTATGATCCATTTGTGTGAATGTAAAGGGTTTGGCGTTGCTGGTTGTGAGGACTAGCAAGATCATAACTGGTGCAATGATCTTTACAAGAAATAAAATATATTTAATACCGTTCTCCTTCTCAGTAATTTATTTTATTTTAGTTTTTTTGTTAGTTGGTTAAGGTGGTGTTTGGGAATTAAGGTAATTTAAATCTCGCGCGCTTGTGCCCCTCGCTGTTCTACTCACGGTGCTGCCACGGCGCAACAGCACCTCGCGGAGTATCTGCGGAACAGCTCAAACGCCACACTGACTACCTCGGTTTTCTCTCGTGAAGAAGGAAGTGTTCTCTCTCTGATTTTCGTCAGCCTTGAGGCAACATCAACTCTCAAGGAAATACACAAATTTCACCAGGAAAACTTACTGAACTTCACTGGCTCGACTCAACTGGCTCGACTCAACTGGCTCAACTCAACTGGCTCAACTCAACTGGCTTTATTAACATCGATCAACAGTGATGGGAGATCTGCACTTCGTCGCTGGAGAGACTCACCTTGCTGTACCGTAGCACTGCACGTGCAAAGGTAACCTCAAATGTACACATGAAATCAATAGATCAATAATATCTAATCGTGCATACTCACATAACCTCTACACTTAAATCAGTAACATTTAATTGTGAACACTCATACCAGCAGCAGCAGAAGCAGATTCAACTTTAGATCTCCTCGCCGGGTTCATCCAGTGGAATTTCATTTATTGACCAACTCATTTATCAGATAAACTCATTCTCTACGCAAAAGGTCAGTTTCTCCATGCAGGGAGCTTATTCAGTCAATTATTGTATTCTACGTACACACATACATTACTCAATTGTAATACTCTGAACACTTATAGAAATTGTAAAGATACGCACACACTAAAACAAATATTGTTTTCATACATCATTATAATGTAATTTTCTGCGAACAAAGTCATTGTAAATCAAATCATTGTTTAGCTTTAATTAAATTGTTTATGTTTCTACTGTAAGTTTTATAATATATTGTACAATGTTATATCTCAATGTGTGTTCCACTCAAAACTTATTTTCAAAACCCACCCACAGCAAGTTACTCATAAATTTATATTGACATTCTCAAACAGGCGGTCTTACACCTATAAATTCTGAAAAAAATCAATATTCTTTTTATTTGTTTTTCGATTCTATATATCAACGGAAGTATAGCCTTAGGACGACCGCGCAAAAATATACATTAAAATGGGTGCCTAAGAATTTCAATTAGTTACTACAATTTTCAACGCTCTTATATTAACTCAAAAAAAATTATAGCATGCTTTATATTGTTATACTATGTTGCACACAAAATTTCATATGTGACGATGTCACAGAATCGCCTCGGTGATAGCCACGCACTGGCAGACGCGCATACGGGGTCGAGGAGGGGGGATCGCGCACTGGAGTATCGCGCAACGTAGAGCGCGGTCGCGTAAGCAGCGTAGAGAGAGAGAGAGAGATTGATAGCGTTTATTTAGCCCTTGGCTACTTCAATAAATACATTTTTTTACATATGTATAATTTTGACTGTCACCTGGGACACGTAACATTGGTCCCGGCATTTACCGCAAGTAAAACCTAAGCAGACCTCGTCTTAACAGTCGATAATAATTAATTGGTCATACAATTTTCTCATGCGTACATTTCTTTAACATAGCCTTTCGTTTTTCGTTTAAATGTACAAACATTGTCAATTGATTTTATACAATTAGGAAGGTCATTGTAAATTTTAAAGTCGTTGTACATTAGTGTGTTTTATGATGTTGTTTTATTACGCTTTTCTATGTGTATATTGTTTTTCTGTCGTGTGTTATAGTTGTGTGTTTCATCAACCAGCGTCAAATTTTCCGCAAGATACGATGGACATATCTTTAATTTAATTTTATACACAAAAATAAGCGTGTTTAAAGCA
>JAWWEQ010051601.1:0-10013 GCA_035583055.1 Torymus tubicola | reverse complement strand
CAAACAAACAAACAAACAAACAAACAAACAAACAAACAAACAAACAAACAAATAAATAAATAAATAAATAAATAAATGATTTTTAAAAAAATGTCTTATACAGGTCTGAGAAAATATAGTTAAATTCTACGAAAAATTACAAGAAAAAAAGTCGATGTAAGATATTTTGAAATTTTGCTTCGTTTTTGAGCAAATAAGTAATCAAAATTCTGAATTTAATGAAGAAATTTTATCAATATTAAAGGATTTTTGCTCCAAAACGAAGCATAATTTTGAAATATCTTACAGACTTTTTTCTTGTAATTTTTCGTAGAATCTAACTTTATTTTTTACAGACCTGTATAAAAGGTACAATAAAAAGCTATCTCCATGAATTTTTCGGTGGCCATGAGTAGTAGAATATGGTGAAACCAGCGGATTTTCGTCCGGCATATACTATAGCAAATTTAGTGGTGGGGGAGACGAGCGTCTTTCGGTGGAGCGGGTATACTATAGTAAATTTTGTAGTGAAACTAGCGGATTTTCGATCTAGTAATACTATAACAAAATTTAGTGGTGGGGATAGCGGCGTCTTTTGGCAGAGCTGGTATACTATAGTAAATTTTGTGGTGAAACCAGAGGGTATTTCGGGTACGTCCGGGTCCCCGCGGGTGCGGTCGGCCTATATAGGATAGAGATAGTCGCAGGGCAGGTATAGAGCATAGCCTGGTCCTCTTGGTGGGGGTACTCATCGGGTGAACCGTCGACGTACCTGGCTCGGCGCTTGGGTTAGGGTCATTAGGGAGGCTTGGGTATTATGCAAATGAGGGTCTAAGATTTCTGTGAGTGTGGATAGGCGTGGAGGGGGTTAAGGTGAGGGCGCGTTACGCATAGTTTTGGATAGAAGGATGTGATATCAATCACACTGGGGGTCACTGTATCAAAGAGTGAATATGCTAATGAGTTATGGTATGCTAATGAGAGTATACGCTTGGTTAGGAGTGATATAGGGATATAGCGAAAGAGTGTGTACATAAGGTGAAAAATAAGAGTGTTAGACAAGTGCTATATGTTTTAAAATAATTTTTATTTGACATTTAAAATATTACATAATTAGATGTAACATAATTTTGATTTACATGATTGTATATACAATTTAGAATGTTTTCTACACCGATTGCCTACGGGGTAATTATATTTATTTTTCAAATTTCTGTTAAATGTAATGCCTTGAATACTTTTATAAAAAAGATCTCCTATTCTATCATTTCTGGAATAGTTTGTAGTAAATAATTTACAAAATTTATCTAGAGTATAACCTCGTTTCATATAATCTAAAAACATTAAACAAAACTGTCCGCATACTTTAGAACTAAGACTCTGTAGCTATTGAGTATTTCATTTGTATGTAATAGTATTTTGTCGTAAAGATATTAAATGTTGAGGTATTACTGGGGGCAGCCCATAACTATAAAAAATAAGCGTCTGCCCCGTCTGTCAATGAATAAGGCAACCCAATGCGAGCCTGGTTGTGTATGTATATCCGTATTAAACACACACGCTGTCGGTCTCGTCAACACCCTCGGAATCTTGTCCGCCGGAAATACACCTTGTGATTGTACTTTTAATAAACGAAGAGCATCCCGTATTTGTACGGTATTCATTTTGTGGTCTATAAGGTGACATGCAAACTCTAGGTATATAATATTGAGAATTTTCAATATTCTCGTACTCTTTCTCAGTGGCACCGTAGTACGGCGTCGGTGGTCTTATCCTGACTTTTTTGTCTGGTCTTTGTGGACTGCCATTATTGCATAAATTCTGGAATTCTTCTGTTTCGGGTTCAGTGTATGTGTGAGATGATGCACAATCTGCAATTTTCTATACATTGTAGCACCTGTATTCTCGTAATGATGTCTATAATGAGTATTATTCAGCGTTGACATGAGAGTTACGTTTCGTTTAATCCAATTTTTTATCTTCATAGCATTATTTAATGCACAGTCAAATAACTCTGTGCATTTTGCACCATGAAAACAGCAAAAAACGTCGCTTTTGTTCTATTGGTGTAAAGGTGGACAGTTGTAATTTTCCACATTTTTAATGTGCCGTGTGGTAATGCTTTGAATGGACGCGCATTCTTGCTCGCCTTTAAAAAAATTTGTCTTGCTGAACGGATCAGTACCCGTAAATTTGAATGAATCTGTCGATGTGGTACATCGCCATCAAACCATTCTATACCGTGATGATTACTAGTCAGCCATTATTATAAGCTTGAATTTTAATTGGTAAGTCAGAGAATGAATGAGGGGCTGATGCTATCCAATCTGCTATATACTCTTTCTCAAGAGTTACAACAGCTACTTCCTTTAGCACGAACTTGTTATGACTACCACGGAAACCTTGAAATCCGATAATATAATCCATTTTACAAATGTTTTTAGCTATTATAGAGCGAAATGAATACCTTGAGAGCTGAATGCCTTCTACACTGTAGGGCATCGGTATATTTTCATTTTATAGACGGGAATTCTAACTTTCTAATATTTTTTTCTCTTAAAATAACAGTTAGTTTTTAATAATGTAAAAATACTTTCTGTTATGAATCATGTAACTTTCAAATATTTTTACGCTGAGAAATCCATAATAATTAGACGTGATGAGTCTATTTCGAGTATGTTATCATATTATGCATAAACTACACAATTAACAGATTGTGTTAAATCCCTTCCAAAACGTAACTCTAAACGTACAGATCCATTTTTTACTAAATTCCAATGTGTTTATTGTTTGCCGAAAGGTCTGGAGTTAAATCAAAAACGTATAAGCAATATCCATTAGGACATGAATCTCTTGAAATGTTGTTTCCTTCGTTTACAAAATGTATCCCCGTAAATAATGTGTGATATACGTCGGCGTATGTATTGGGATAGTCGGGCTGAATAGGTTTACTAGGTACCTGCAATCCATCGACAGTTAGTGCAAGGTAAGTAAGATTGAAATGTTGGAAATTAAACGGATTTTCTTTCTTATCACCGTTGAATGCTTTATTTGTTACAAATTATAATACGTTTAGGTAACTGTCCCAAAATTATATTATCTAATGTCTCTCCACTTGAGTTTGTATGCAGTGTAAATGTTTTAACTTCAACATGAGTTAAGGGATATTTAGCGATTCCTTTTGCAAGTGCCTTGGAATGAGCTATAAGTGTCCCCGGGTTAATACGAGCTCTTCTTACTCGCAGCGATGCTTCTAAAAGTTTTACTCTCACATTCTCACCTTCATAATTTATTAAACAAAAAGCATATTTGGAGCGAATGAGTCTAACTCTCATTTCTACACCATTGAGAAGACATTTTTCTTGGTTAAAAACATCACAATTAAGATGTCCTAACAAATCCAGAGTTTTACCGCCTTTGATATTGGGCTTTTTAGCGCCTAGATTAGAGGAAAAATGTGGTGCTGTCGCAGTTAATGTTACTGAGGGGGCGTGCATTTGTCCAGGTGTATCTTCATACCATAAAGATGATGTTAAATGAGAGTCTTTAGCCTCCTTACTATAATTTAATAATGTCTCAATGTACGCCCGATACGCATAAGCATTACTCGGTGGTGAGACAGCTTTTTGATTGAAGAAAACATCGACTTGATTGAATAAACTATGTAAAAAATTATTGATTGGTGCAACTAATGCATCCTCATCTATTCCTAATCCATTATTCTCAATTCTTAAGCGTATGCTAATGATCGTATGCGCTAAATCGATCTAATCATCAAAATTTCCAGGTATAAGAAATTCTAAGTATGAGTCCTCAGAAATTGTAGCAACAGGTTTATATTCAAACCATTGTGTAGATTCTATAGATGTTTGTGTGGGTGGAAGAGTGAATAAATCTAATTCAGATTTTCTGCACTCACACGAGTGTGTATGTAAAAACGCCATATTATTTATGCTGGCCCGAAAATATCGTTTACCGAACGTTTCTTCATATTTATTTTTTTTATATCCCGATCCGTTCATAAGACTTTCAATTTTTTCTTCAGCTTTTCGTTTTAACTTATTACTGGATTCATAGGCTCTACTACGTAATGACTTGTAACGTCCGGGTTACAATGACGCGACGACGGTAAAGTCAGCGCGGTAGTGTTCCAGTTTCGGTCTACGCCTACACGTAATAACCACGGGAGTAGGAACGCGTGAAAGTAGTTAACTTGACTTAAATAATATTCTCAAACGCAACAGTTTAATAAGCGGCAAGCAACAGCAAACATATACATAAAAAAAAACAGTGATAGCAATTATAATAGTTACTTACTTTTCTGGTAGTTGATTGGCTGAGCGACTCCGACGTAGCTTCCAGGTAGCAGTGGACCCAAGCGTAGCGGGAGATTCGAAATAAGGATAGGTTTCTGGCAAATAAGAACTCGACAAAAATGCAATTATTTGTAGTTTATTAATTGCATATAATTGAATACAGTGGTTAATACTGATTGTAGTCGAGATTTAATATCAACAATTAATCGCGAGACTACAATCAGAGAAGCTCAATATTAACTTAGATTAATTCTACTAGAAATAATTCTAAGTCAGAATTTACGAGTACAAATGAGTCTAAGTCGAAAATAATGTACAGACAAAATATTTCTAAGTCTGAATTCTAATAATTTATATAAACGACGGACAAGGGCTTCGCCTTACAAAACAAGAATCAAAAAGCTTCTGCCCCGATCTATGGTAAACCATGCTTTTTATACCCAAAATGACGTCACCAGAAAAGGAGCGGTCATTTTTTGGGGGTAAAAACTGGATCAATAAACGGGGTTGCTAGGACTACGGAAAACAAAAATAGTCAATGCCCCTTCCATACTTTAACCTAAGATATTCTAATGTCATAGAAACATCCATACGCACAGAACATTCCTTATGCCACGAGTTATCACCGCTCGGTGTTTATCCGACGGTCGGTAACTCGTGGTGGTAGAAAAGGTGGTGCTTTACGAAAAAGACCACTGAGAAAACTGTCTATACCACTATACTTATGGCCTTTCTGAAATGATGAACCAGCATAAACGCGCTCAACACCCCCACCTCCGACTTGGGAATCATAACATGCTATATAGTGACTCATTTTGTTTTTGATTTTTTTTTAAATTTTTTTTATTTTTTTTATATTTTTCTTTGCTCGAGTATTAATGTGTTTGTCTAAAATGAAGCGTTACTGTTGAAGTCCCACAAAAGAATGGCACAGCACGTCCTAGGTTATCTCTTATATTTATTACAAGAGTTCTAAAATTGTTTCTTATAAAAGGAACGTAACTTATAGGGGTAAACGTATGATGTTGAATTATTCAATCGCTCTAAAAATTCTACAATACTCACATAAATACCATATGGGACTTGAAATTTTTTTATAATAATTTCATAATTTTGTTTTTCTAATGTATCTTTGAATACTTGTGATAAGTTATAATATACTGTGATGTCTCTTTCCTCTGAGAGTAGGTGTAAAAATGATCGAGGAAAATGGATTTCGGTTATTCCTACTTCCCAGTTACCACGTAGATTAAGTTTTTGAGGTAATTTACAAGTATAACATTCTGTGGTATTATCAGGAAACATATCCATACTACTGTTACTTGATAAAATCATGTAAAATTGATTTTTCATGTTATATGCTCTGTACGTCTGAAGCCAATACCCAGGAATTAAATTTACTCGGATAACCAACCCAACTAACAAAATATTTTTTTTTGAACCACTACCACTTGTTTTCAAAATTTTATCTATTTTATAACTTGTGTCCAATATATTTTTATCGACAACTGATTTCTTCATAAAATATACCGTCTATGATTTCACCGTTCAAGTCTTCTATTTCATAAATAGGTGGTTTTCCGTGTTGTAAAACGCGGATTATTTTAAAAATCTTTTCCGACCAGTTAGCCATATAACCTTTCTCGAAGGTACCTTTAGTTCGACTAATGCGTACTAAATCACCTTTCGTGTATTTAGGCTTTCTTTCAATAGTTTTATAACGGTTATCCATATTTTTCTTTGCTACATGTGCATTGAAGACGGTCACACATGCTGGCGCCATCTTTATAGTAGAGTGATAACCCCTATTATATCCAACAACAAATTCCTGTAAAACATTATGTACCGTTTTGAATTTTTATGTGTCAAATATCGCCACATTTTTTCCTTTAGTGTACGGTTAAACCTTTCGACAATGGCTGCCTTAACATCAGGGTTACGCGTTACACGGTGAAGAATGTTTTGAGATTTTAAAAATTGTTGCATACTCGCCCCTGTAAATTCTTTTCCTTTATCGGTTTGAAATAAATGTGGGGCTCTCCCATTACTTCTAGAAAGTATATTTTTTAATGCTTTTGTGACTTGTATACATGTCTTATCTTCCAACAGTTCTATCCAGGTATATTTACTCAAAACATCGATAACAACAAGAATGTATGAAATTTCGTCATTATATGATTTTAGCAAACAAAGTTCTATAAGATACCCTTTCCATACAGAATCAATAGTATTTACTTTGTAATGAAGTCTTTGAAATTTACGGTGAATGGGTGTACGTAATGGATAAGTATCTTGTGTTCGTAACCAGCTATAAACTTTATTTTTATTCAGATTGACAGTATTATTATCATTATTATTATTATTACTATATACTGTAACGGATAACTAGCTCCCGGCTAGCGTGCAATTATCCGCACAAATAAATGAATATCGATAATTCGAGAACCGGGGAGATTAAACGAATAAAACGCGACAAGTAAAATAATTAAGATTTATTAAATAAAGAATGACAACTCGTTGCAATACAAATCGCGGATAATGCACGAGCGCGGAGAATCCGCGGGAGCTACGCTGAGCGACCGTTTAGAGAGAGAGCGAGAGAGAGAGTGAGAGAGAGAGAGAATCGGGAAAGCACTTACAGGCTGTAGCTTGCTCTGGGCCCGAAGTTCTGCGGGAATCGCTCGTCGGCTGCTACAATAGCGGAGATCGCTGGCCCCGTGCGTAGCGGGATCGCACGATGCAGACTGAGTACACGCATACAGCGGCGCACACACTACAATACTTCCGTGCACACTTTAGCAGTAATCGCGACAAAGTACACGCTGGTACAATATAGAGAGATCGGGTGTGCGCAAGGGCTTCTTTTACGTGGTCAAGGTCAGACCTGAACTGCCTCGCTACGCGCGGGCTCTCACGACTGTCTTCTCTCTCTCTCTCTCTCTCGGCCCGGCTTCCTCTCGCTCCGGCTTCCTCTTGCTCTCCGCACCTGTAACAGCTTGTAAACATTAATACAAGTAATACATATTAGACATGAATGATGGGAGAAAGAGTTTGACGGAGAATTACTCGTCCGTGATACGCTCCTCCCCCAGACGCTGGCTGCCGGTGAGCGTGCCAGCTCTCTCTTTAGTCGATATGCAAGATCCCGATTTCGTTACTAAAAAATGGAGAAAAGCAGTTGATAATCAAGGATAAGGCAACGCAACAACGGGGTAGAAGGAAATCAGTCGCTCAAAAATAACTCGTACATAATGGAAAAATACGCTTTTATTCTGATCCTAAGATTGAAAATCTACAAAGCTAGCGGTAATCGCGGTAGTACACCTCTCCCGGTCTCCCACGTTTACGCGGCCGATTTCTTGCTTCTGGCGTTTCGCTACTCGCGCTGCGACCCACGAGGTTGGTTTGCGATGTCTCGCTAGTCTGTGGCTCGTCAGTGGCTGCGCGTTCGCCTTCAGGATCCATCGGTCCCTCATAGAAAGGCTTAAGGTCCTCAACGTGTACCTTTCCAACCGGTTGACCGTTTAAATCCTCTAGCTCGTACACATTCAATCCAATTTGCCCTGAAATTGAGTACGGACCAGAGAATTTAGGGGCTAACTTTGCGGCTATGTCCTGCACACGCTTTAAGACTTTGTCGCCAACCTCGAACTTAACTTCGTGGCGAGACGCATTGTAATAGCGTATTTGTCGCTGATGTACAGTCAAAGAGTTATCTGCGGCTATCTGTTGCACCTCAGGCAACTTTTCCAAGCGATTTCGCTAGCGTTCGACCTCTGTAGCTTCAGCAAGGTCTTCAGCTGCGCGTTCTTCGCTGCATTTCAACGAAACAGATGGAGCCGGTTGCCTGCCTAGGTTCAGAAAGGCTGGGCTCGAACCCGTAGATTCCTGCACGGCCGTACTGTAGGGACGTGCGAGTCACAATCTCAAGCGAGTAAACAAATACATGAAGATGAGTAAATACTGATGGTCTCATGGTGATCTGGGCAGAGGGCCCGTAATGTCCCCTGCCCATAAGCGGCGACGAGAAGGCGGAGAGTCGAAGATGGCTGTTTGAGTGGTGACTTGGACTTCTAGCTGTTCCGCTGGCCCACAGGAGATTGCTGCTCTTTCGGCACTCTCCCTGTGCTCTGCCGTGCGCGAGTGTGTGGCACGCATGCATAAAGGGCGAGAGAGCACGAGCGTAGCCGTGTTTTGTTTACGTTTGCACGCGCCGGCCGTCATTTTCCTCGTCGGGCTGCTGTCTCTACTACGGGTATGATGTTGTGGAAAGGTTTTCCAGGATACTGCTGTTGACACCGTCCACTGGGCTGTCTTCTACGTGGCCGAACAGGCGATGTACATCTGGTGAGTGAAAGCACGTTCCTAACCTCTTTAGCCGTCATCTGATTTTGTTGTTGTCCTTCTTGATTTCAGTTGCAGCATGGGTGTTGGGGCAGGCCAGGCTCTCTACTTCCTCATGGTTCTCCAGGTATTATTGTCTTGAGCATATTAATTTATTAGTGCTTTTCAGATGTGCACTGATAATAGTTGCACCAACGGAGCAGCTGAGGTGAGCAGAGCACATCCAGTTTCTCCAGGTATTATGTTCAGCTGTGATTGGAGTGCCAGCCTGAGCGCTTCCAGGGCCCTGCTGTTTTCACTCGAGGTCCTGTCTTCAGCCTTCTTTGTAGTGGAGAAAGATAGTTATGTTCCTGCTGGCTGTTATCCTGGCTGCAACTGTCTCGTCTCCAGAAAGTGCAGTGTTTAGTGGGTAGCATGTGAGGGGATAGGTATTTTAGGGATACGGCGGGGGTCTTTTACTTGTATTATGTGTGCTCAGTGCGGGTAGATAGTTAACTTTAGTGAAAGAAAGGTAGTGTAGATAGCAATAGCATATTTTACCAGAGTAGCGAGCTTCGCTTCAGGGATCTGTGATCAAAAGAGTACACTCTTGTGTAATGTTCAGACCTCTTTGAGAAGCTTAGCTTTAGTAGGGTTTTTATTTTGTTAGTCTGACTATTGTGTCAGTGATTATGTTTTATTGTAGCATGGCAATTTGCCATGTTACAATGCCTATGTTTTATTAATTTTTTCTTTTGGGTAGGCGTGAGGGTAATTGTACCTTTTAATGTGTTTAATGTACACTCACAAATACCTTTAACCATTCGATGATTAGCCGATTTTAAAATAGCTTCTCTCTGTTGTTTGTTTAAATGATATAGCACGTGTAACTCATGTGCTGTTTTACGATCAAGTGTCTTCCTCGTTCTTGACGATGCCATTATATACGCAATACTGGATGGTCAAAGTCATTGGTACCTCTTTTTATATTTTTAGGTACATGGACATATTGGTGAACATCATCGGGGAATATACTGGTGCACATCTACAACTTTCTGGTATATTTTGTTTTAAGTCTAATAATAAATAACCATGCGGTTTAGATGTAGCATCGTAATAAGCTTCTTGCAAAAATTTTGAATTTTCAGGATAAACTTGTCGTGCCATGGGCTGTATCTGTGCTCTGTCTCAAGGATTTTTAAAAATAACAATATAATTGCCATTAAGCGAAATATCTCTTTGTTTTTCGGACCTTGATGAAATAAATTTTGTGTATAAAAATTATCCTTAAAAAGTTGTGAAATTTCACTAAATAAAATTTTTTAAAAGTATTAAAAATAATAATATTGTTAATATAAAACTTTCTACGAAAGTATAAAATAAGGCAAGTATAGA
>JAWWEQ010051600.1:0-10014 GCA_035583055.1 Torymus tubicola | reverse complement strand
GGAAGTAGCCTAAGCTTTCTACAATGAAAGCTTAAGGCAAGTGTTCGCCCCTTGTGCCACTGTCAACTGCCGGACAGCAGGGTTTCTTTGACGTGAAACCCTTGCATGTGTGTAGCACGAGTATATTACGTGCAGAGAATCCTACCCCGTTAGAGTGTAAGCCCCCCTTAATAAGAAAATTAAAAAGGTGCAATGTGATAACGGTAGAGAATATCTAAATCGCGAAATATATGATTTTGTAAAATTAAAACGAATAGAATTATTGACATGTCTACCCTACGTCCAAGAATTAAATGGAGTAACGGAGAAATATAATAGATCAGCAATTATGGATAAGTAGATAATCATCTACTTATAGATCCTTATAAGTAGATGCTTATAAGGAGTTTAGGTAGTGTTAGCGGAGGGGGTGGTAAGGTGAAGGGGGTACCCTACACTTTTACATTGGATGACGTCACACATACCAACTTAAGATAATCAAATTTGAGTTGTCTAAAAAATAAATTCCACTGATTTATATTGTATAAAATTTTTGGAAAATTCATTTTTAATGTATTAATGTTCAAAGTACTAGTTTATAACAATTATTTTATTTCATTTCTCTTCCAATCAAACACAACAATTTTAAGTAAAATGTGGCAACGTCGCGAAAGAAGTAAGTTGGTATTACTCGTTAGATTCAAATAGGCTCTATGAAGCGAGCGATTGAAAGTCATAAACATAACCATAAAAACTACACATTTATAGATCTCACAATGTCAAAAGAAAAGCCACGATGGAAAGGAAAGTTTATGAAAAAAAAACTATACAATCACATGCTAAAAGAATCGGAAACTGGGAAAGAAAATAAAAAAGTATTAATAGATCAAAGCGTAGAAGAAGAAAACGAAGTGCCCATAAAAGGAAATCGAATCATTGATATGAAGTTCTTAGCCAAAAATATGGTTTGCACTAGTTGTAAAGACCTTTATTGCTTCAAAATATTAAAAGAGGACAGTAAGAGGTGTTTCTTCCATTTTGTATATTCGATGTAGAGATTGCTTACAAGAAAATGCATTGAAAACTGGTAGAGAATATAGAAATCCAGATAGTGACAAACAGTTATACACTTCCAATAAGAAAGCTGTATTAGGTTAGTATACGAATTTCTTCACACAGATACTAGCATTTGTAACATTTCTAATATATAACCATATATTATTCTGTTGTATAGGTGTTATGCATGATGGCTTTGGTCATAGCCATCTTAATAAATTTTTAAGTGCAATGGATATACCTTGTTTGGATGCAAAAACACTTAAAACACATAGCGAATAATTGGTCCTGTGGTTGAGTTTATAGCTAAAGAGAACTGTATAGAAGACACTACTTTGGAATCAGTCTTAAGGGGGTATTCTGGTTTAGACGCTCAAAAAAATGCTATTTTTAAAAATTTGTAAAACAGTATAAAAATTATACTTATTGATATAATATTTATTAAGCCGAATAAAAGCATTCTTAAAATAAAGTCTTAAAACGCAAATCCTCAAAAAATGGATGTACTACTGGCGGCGTTGATAACTCGGTAACGGTTTATCTGAAACGAAAAATCCAAAAAGTTTTCGATTTAGTATGACTATGGCTATCGTGTATACCTCAATTATTAATATTTATCAATAAATAACAAAATGGCGGACATTTAAAAAAAGGAAAAAACCATTTTTTTCACGGTTTTTGACCCCAGAAAAATAGTAAAAATCAAAATTTTGAAATGGTTCTGGTAAGGACGATAACTACAAGTGTGTTGAATATGAGGTTAAAATTTCAGAAGGATCGGTTTAATGGTTTCGAAGAAATCACCGCCGCCGACCGAAAAAATCATGTTTCGAGAAAAACGCGTTTAAAGTTTTTTTTAACGAAAAATCATAAAAAAAGTCTCACCTAAACTTAATCAGCGATGTCTGTACCATACAAAATGCCTTCTGCTTCTTCAAAATTATCATTTTCTTCCATTCTAGCTAATTATCGATTTGTCCTGGTCTCTTTTGAGCAATCCAAGCTGTGCCGGTCAGCTTTGCGCACACGGTTGTCATCACGGTTAGTGGCATACGTCACGGCGATTGGTCCGATTTTAACGCCCATCATACTCATTATTTTTAGCACGGGATCAAATCCTTCATTAAAAATGCATGCTGCTATTTTACAAGCAATTTCAACAATTTACTCCAGACGCAGCTGTTGAAACTTTCATTGTTATTTTGTGTATAGCCACCTAAACACCTTTCGAGCAACTCCGTTTTAGTTAAATCTTCATAAATTGGCTTCAAAACTTATTGGACATCTTCAGTAAAAGCAGGAGGATGTTGATAAGCATTAAGTGTCCCGGCTGCCTCAGCTTGGAGATACTTGCACCAATTTACCGAACAGTACGAATGTTGTGGATTAGCATCAGTGGAAATTTTGTGATAATATCCGGCCCAAATTTCATTTCGCATGTTTTCTACTAATTCTTTATTCCTTTCAACAGCTAATGCATAATTTGTCCGCATATACAACTCAAACATACTTTGAAACCTAATCCTCGCTGCCCGTACTTTGTAAAAGAAACTTGTCCATTGCAATCTTTACACTTCATGTATTGCGAAACCATTGAAAACACAAGAAAAAAATTTATAATGCTGTTACCGGAAGCTTGATCGACGGGTACATCGAAAGTCGCATCTTTCGATTTTTTCAATTTTTCTGCTGATCTACTTGTAAACGAAGTTCCTTGTTCGTCCCTATGCTGATTGCCCTGAAATTTTCGCTTTTTACCCTGTCTATCTGGACGAGTTGCACTGTTTTTATTACTTTTTCTGTCCGTAATGAAAAATAACGTACGTACTCGGAGCCAAAATTGCTGCTGCCCGGTCGAACTTGGACCGAAAACTGATGTTACTTTAGCAATAGACAAACGTTGAAACGCCCCCTCTCTACCTTTAAAACTGACCTGCAAAAGTTTAAATCTAAGCAGAAAGTATACACATCACCGAAAATAAAAACGGTTTAAAAGTGAGCAGCTGTTTGAATAAACAAAAGCAGGTAGAACGGATTAGAGAGAGAAGGCGTGGCAGCCGAGTGCGCTCAGGTAGTAAAGGTAGCAATGTATAAGACGCATTATAATAAACTTACATTGCTCCGATCGTTCTAAAATTTTTACACAATACTTTTACATATATATACTTTCGAAAAACGTGAAAAAAAATCAATTTTTCGAAAGTGATTAACCAGAATACCCCCTTATTAACACTAGAAAATATTGAAGAATTGAAGAAGTTATTGTACGTCGAAAAAGCTTAAGTAGAATAAATAATTATCTTAATATTTGTGTAGGATACTATAATATGAATTAATTTTTACACTCTGACTTATGCAATACAATATTCTGTATAATGTCAGTGGATTCCTTTCAAATTGTATGTTTAATAATTTGTATATAAGAAGTATTTGTGAAAAATTTTTTATATTGAGATATCGTGTACTTAAAATTCATACATATTTCAATTCAATTTTTAGACAATGATGGTACCCCAGAACATTTACAAATTAATTTTCTTATTTTCTTTTACTTCGAAAATAATTTACTAACAAGTGCTGGTCTGTAGAGCAGCAGCACGCAGTACACTTGATGAGTTATCGTACCTGAAATATCTTTGTACATTTCAGTCAATTGAAATTTAAAATAAAATATAGGTAGATTTAGCATATTATTTGCAACAATAAATACCATAGCACTTTTTGGTAATGTTATAACTTAGATATATAATCTGTCAGTATTTTTTAAATTACTGTAAATCTTAATTTCAAAAAGTTCAAAATGTCAGTGAATTGCCGATAGATGGAAAAACACATAATGAGTCATTTACACAGAAACTATCAACTTTACAAGACAAGTGCTATGGGTATTTATTGTTGCAAATAATATTTTGAATATATATCTGTATTGTTTTAACTATTATGTCTTTTGATTTATTGTAACATGCAAAAATATTGTAGATACAATATTTTAACAAATACACTTTTATAAATTGTGGTTTTCTTAAATCTGTAGAATTACTAAATTAGATCATAAGAAACAAAAATGTACTATTCATTCCACTTAAAATATAATTAAATAAAAAATACTGCTTTTTACTAAAAGTTTATTGAAAAAGTTATTTTATTGTGTTATTCCTGATCTTTCTATTACAGACCTGAAGATATGCGAGAAGGATTATTGATTGTCGAAACAAATTCATTACAGAGTGAAAAAAGAAGAAACATTAGTTACAATTTTCGCTTCGTATGATATGGGGTGGAGTCAGCGTGGAAATGGATACGCTTACGACAGTCTGAATAGTTATTGTGCATTGATCGAAATGGCAAATGTAGAATTTGTGAAGCTGGACAAGTTACAGGAAAAGTGAAAGACCATGACTGTCGACTGAATTTTTACGGTAGCTCTAAATCTATGGAAGCAGATAGAACAGTGCAATTAGTAGTTTATAGTAGTATTTTGAAGAATGTTAATGTTGAAGTTGGAGTTTTCATAGGTGACAATGATACTTGTAGCATGGCATCTTTGAAAAATGCAGAGGTTTTTAATATCATCAAGCAATCAGATATGAATCATACTTCAAAAGACGTAGGTAATATATTACACGAAGTTCGTAACGACAAGAAGAAAGATCTGGATCGTGAATTAAGTAATGAGACTATTAAACATCTTCAACGATGTTTCACTTACGCAATAAACAAAATTTAGGCAACGTACAAAAAATTCAGGCTTCAACAGATAATACACCTTACCATGTTTTTGATCATCATAAGAATTGTGGCAGTTCGTGTCAAAATGAAGATACGTATAAATTACGTAAACACATAAAAGACGAGGCTAGGATTCTCTCGTTTTGACTTTGGATAGTCTTGCTACTTGAGAAAGTACTAAATAACTTAAATAAATATTAAAAGAATTTAGATATTCACAAAAATATTTTAAATACAGCCATCTGGAATCTCAGATCTAGCTGGAATTCCAGTTGCATATCCACCTGGAATTCTAGCTGGTATTCCAGGTGGATACTTTCAACGGGGTATGAAAATCAATATGGTTTTCCATGTCATTTGTTATTCTAATTTTTAGTGAAATATGGAAAACCACATGAATTTCCATTTGGAGATGTCTTTTTGGTCTCTTTCGAAAATTTCATATGAAAATCCATACGGGTTTTCACGTAATTTCTTTAGGTAACTTAACCCTATTGAAAATATCCAGCTAAATTACCAGCTGGAAATCCAAGTGGATCCCGTCTAGATTCCACGTGGATTCCACCTGGATGGAACTGAATTCCAGCTGGATTTGACGTGCATTTCTAGAAGTATTGTACCTGGATCTCCATCGTCATTTCACCTGGATTTCCGGCTTGATTTCACCTGCATTTCGGGCTGATTTGAGATGGATTTCATCTGGATTTCCAGCTATATTTCCACTTGAATCCAGCTGGAATCCAGTCCAATCCAGGTGGAATCCACGTGGAATCTAGACATAATCCACTTGGATTTCTAGCTGATAATCTAACTGGATATTTTCAATAGGGTAGCTTTTAAGGAATGACAAAGAAGGAAAACCCCAGTTGTTTAAAAATAAAAAAATTATGAAGAGTATGTTGGATTACTTAAAATCATTGACATAATTGATAATTGTGTCTATAATTGTTTTTTTTACTTACCAAAAATATTTTAGTAGTTTTAAAATTTAATCAAAACTAGTTAAATATACCAAATTCAATAAGTATAAAAGTAAAACTACTTTAAGAATACTTGAAAGCGTTAAAAAAATAATGAATTTATTTATGTTCTTCAAAAATATTATATTATTCTTAAGGATAAAATACTATTTAAGTATGTTAAAAATCATTAGTACGAAAGTACAACTTTGATATTATTTAAAAGCGTTAATATTATTTATATTATTTAATGTTATCCGTAAGGATCAAATACTATGTAATATGTAATTACAGCTGTGATAGCAAATAGTTATATATTTTGAATAATTCTTACTTACAATGTTGAAAAAGTTCAAAGGCTTGTAATACATAATAAAAGTTTGAATATTTTACATGATATTATATTAATTTTATATTAACCTATTCCAATAGCGTTTACAATTTTATTATTTTTTAATATTTACAACTATTACGAAAATGTTTCTATTAAATATTAAAGTTACAAAATGGCCCAAATCTGTTGAATAAAATCAATATTTTAAGATTCATTGTATCACAGTCATTGTATTTGAGAAAATTGATATGTAAAAGTCAAGATTATAAATTTAGGGAAGCGTGTTGGATATTATAGTAAATATATAATCTTGACTATATACTGATGTACTAACTGTAATACACACATACATGACCCTCACTACACTTTGTTTATGTGCACAGTAGCGGAAGGTGAGAGCAACCCACTACGCGACGTACTCGTGCACTTGCCGTACAGACCTCGTTGTAACCTCAAGAAATAAATACTGCTTTATAATCATATCAATCATTTACTAACCTGCAATTTCCAATATCCCAACAGTATACATATTGAAGATGGAAGATGGAAGAAAGAATTCAAAAGTGCATGTTAGTGAGCTAAAAAAATATCGAGAGGGTCGAGCAAATCGAAAAAAAACGGGGGGGGGGATGAATAACTAGCAAGCCCTAATAGTGGTGGTAAGTGTTGGTGTTGTTCTTTGTAGTTTTGTTGAAGTTACCCGGGGAGGTGGTAGAGTGGTTGGAGAGAATCCTGCTGGAAGATATGGAGCCGGAGACTAAGTGGCAACTGGCTGTAGCCACCGCGCCAAAAATTCCAAAGAAGTCGGCCCGGATTCCAACTCCTGAGGCCAGCCAAATGGACGTAGACCCTTCTGCTACGTTGTCCGTTCCCCTAGGTGAGGATGACGCGATGATTGAAGACGTCTTAATCGAGCTGAGTAACCATGATGGCCACGAGGGAGGAACAGGAGGGTGGGGAGAAATCTTGAGTAATCAGGCGGTGGAGGAGCTACATAACTGGCTAGAGAGTAGCGGGAGCCCCCCGCAGACGTCGCCCCCGTGGGGCGGGATCGAAGACAGGCTACCCGCCGGCCCATATCAGCGCCCAAGAAGAGAGCGAGGCGGCATTTAAACGCCTGAAAATTTTAGAAATCCAACCGTTCACCGAAGGGGTTGCCGAGTGGGACGAGGACGAGTCAAGCGCCAGCCCACTAAAGACAGTGGCGCTTTGGCCAAAGGGCCGCGGCCGGAAGCGGTGGTTTAACCCTCGTCGAATCGAAAGCGACGATGAAGGGCTACCAACTGACTCGAGTGCTCCAACCGCGGAGTCAGCTCCACCCCCCAACCTCTGACGCTGGTTGAGCCCGAGACCGTGGAGAGCGAGGAGCCGGAGCGCCTCTCCGCCTTTTCGAAGTTGGGTCAGGTGCCAGGCGATGACTTGCGGCGGATTTGATTACGCACGTTACTCTACGCAACTGTCCTCGGTGCGCGGACGAGTACCTTGAATACCTCCGCGCGCAGGAGCAGCGAAAGCCGGAAGTCTACCAGCGACCCGACCATCGACGCAGGAATCGACTCCTGGGTCTTCCGTGAAAAGGGTATCGAGGCGGTGCCCCGCCAGGCACTGAGATAGGGACCACCAGCACTACCCCAGACTCCTCGGAATCGAGCCAGCCGATGGGATCGATCAAAGCCGGAGAAACCACCAGCCACACCTCCAGCGCCGCTACATCGGAGCAGTCGATGGGACTGCCCACCCCCGCCAATGTCACAGGCAAGTTCAGGAACGCACCCCGACCCGCAGACACATTCCTGGTCAGCCATCTTGGTGTATTTTGAAACAATATACCATCTACACGGTGACCTGCAGGCGGTTCTACTGAGGGCCTTTATGGTCCAAGGCCTATAAGGTAAGGGTAACCATATTAATCATCCTCGAGGCAACCACGGTAACAGGGAATCAAGGACGCGTGACCACCGCTATTATCGTGAGAAAGTGGGGGGGGGGGGGATCGAGCGGCTAGGGAAGCCGTTGACTAGCGGGTAGTCAATGTCTTGGTGAGAGGGTATTGTGACGAGGTCACAAAAGACCAAAAACAAATACACCACGCACTCGCACTACCGACGGTAAACACCGCGCCGTCGGCACACACTTAGCTGAAAACCGGGCATGCCGCGGTGGAGCAGGCTACGGTTACTGACTTACGGCCGGAGAGCGCGGGGGAAAGGAAGCGCGGCACGTGAGGCGCGTCACTGCGGGAGAGAGAACCAATGTGGTCGCGAGCATGGTCGGCGTGGACTGACGGGGACTAGTGGGGTCGAGTGTAGGCGGCGGGGGGAGAACAAAGTCGACAGTATAAGTGTGTGCGCATAGCGCGCCCAGCTCGAACCTCGTTCCTATAGGTCGGTCATAGACGCAGCATAGTGGGAGGGAATAACTTCATAGCTGTTATCTCTCTCTTCGGCTGGTAACGCGCTCGAACGCTTGAACGCTACCTCCAGCAGCGTTAGTTTATTCAAAAGTGTACGCTCGCAGTTCATGACTGTAGATTTGCGGCGCCCCGACGGCGTATAGCGGAAACTGACGCGCGAGTATCAAAACTTTGACGAATGAACTGTAATGCAGAAGCATTAAGTACAGCCGCTACGATGTCGACTCCTCCTCGTCCTCAGCTCCGTGTGTATGTCACACACCGGAGCTAACACATGGACTTTCTTTTGTTGAGGTACAAGGAGCAGACAGGCGTAGCTGAGCCGTGCCGTCTCGACAACCACGAGAAACCATAACAAGCGGCCACATGCACAACACAAGCACAAACACTGACACCACACACACAAACGTTACACATGTACACGGCGAATACAGCAAGCGACGGCTCACGAATACGAGAGAGATAGAGAACGTGCCGCGCGCGAGAGCGAGAGAGAAGGCAAGCGTGCCGGAGTGGGAGAGCCAGAGTGAGAGAGCCACCGTGTGCACGGCCGTAGACTGCGCGCTACTGATAACGAAGCTGTGAATCCGCGTGCCGTAGTAGTGGAGGCACGGCAATTAAGGCACGCCTCCACTGTGCCAACCTAAAACACGAATTATACATTCAAATGGCGTGCGCAACAGGTGGCAGATCGGTTGCACCTAGAGTTACCGACCTAGCCCTCCTGACATGTAAACGACGAATTATCGCGCCGAACGGCTTTCTTCTCGCGCGTGATAGGCCGAAAAGGCGCGAGAAGAAAGGATACAGCGACAATTAGTATATTGCGTTAATTACGAAAGGTAATGTGCCATTAGGGACTGAAAGAGCGAGAAAGATAGCAATAGCCGTAGTGACTGGAGAAGAAGGAAGTGAGCGAGCACATTTTCGTGTGCTCGTTCAGTCAGCCATTGTACGCTGAGCGCGAATGTAGTAGCGATAAAATTGTATTAATTGAGAGATTATGTGAGAATAGAAGCGTAGTAAATTATTGTGAGTATTGCGGCGTGCGAGAGAGAAGAAGTTGTGAGAGTAATATAGCGTGCGCGAAGGAGAAGCTCGGGTTTAGCGCGACTTAAGTCGACATCGGGAAGCGCCAGCAAACCACGAGTGTGCCGGTGCGATTACAGCCTAGCTGTGAGTGTAAACCCGTGTCGGCGAGCCTGTTCGCTCCCCCGACGTGCCTTTTTTTTACTTTTCAGGTGTTAGGAAGAGTAAGGGCATCTCTCTCTCCCCGTGACGCGGAATTCGTGAGTGATTAAAGTGTTCATGCGTAAAATTAGTGTGACGTGGCGGATTTGTAAGATCGGAAGAGCGTGCGCAAATAAACACAAGTGTCAATTCAACTTAATTCTTTTGCTTTTATTTCTTTTTGTGTGTGGTGTTGGGAAGCCTCAAATATACGTACGTGCCGTTCCAGTGTCCCGCTGTGATGTCATATTAGTGTCGCGCAATTTTTCGGTTAGCTTCGCAGGAGGTTTTGCCGCCGAGGGTTGCGACCGCCC
>JAWWEQ010051599.1:0-10014 GCA_035583055.1 Torymus tubicola | reverse complement strand
GATAGTTTTCGTGGCTTTTTCTAGGTGACATTCTTTTCGTGGCCAATATTCATGTGGGATTCTTTTCGTTTGGGCCGACGAAATAACCCTGTTATACAGTTGTATGCCTCGCTTCGCTTTGTCAATTCTGCCACGAGTTTGTCAATGATAACATAAAATGTTTCAACTCGGAATTGGTCAGTCTTATTCAAGTTATTAACTTCTTTTCGACCATCGCATAGTTTTCGAATTATTTTTCTTTTCTTAATAAGAGAATACTCTTGTTCAACATGAACGCCGAGATTTTTAGAGTCGGTCTCTATTTTTAAAAATTCGTCACGCAACTGTTTAACAAATTCAATCAAAGATAATAGCATGATATTAGCTGTATTCAAGTCTATTTCGATTTTCTTTAAAAATTTGCTTACGCTATTAAATCGATTCAGAATGCGATGCCAAAGTACAGCCATAAAAACATTTTCTAATTTAATCATTTTTTTTTCAATGACTCAGCTTCATGTCGGGTGTCCGATTTTTTATCTTTATCACTGATTATTTCAGATAGTGCATTGAAGATTCCATCAAAATTTTCAATCAAATCTTTTGAAGCATCTGCTCTAGAAGACCATCGAGTCACCGATAAACTTTTAAGTTTAGAATTTTGTTCTTTCAATATATTCCATCTGTATGTGGACGCACTAAAAAATGCATTCAGATTTCGTAAAAGACCAAATAATTTATAGAATTAATACATTCATCGACACTACACTCGCCGACTAAGTTGAGCGAATGTCCAACACAACGAACATAAAAAGCTAATCTATTTTGCTCTTTTATATGAGCTTGCAACCTAGAGTACTTTCTAGACATATTACTGGCGTTATCATATGTCTGTGCGCGACAATCAGCTACGTCTAATCCATGCTCTTTCATTAAATTTAAAATTTCATCACTTAAAGATTTACCTTTATTGCTTTTTATTTGCAAGAAACAAAAAAATCGTTCATGAACGCTCCCATTAAAATAGTAACGAAATATCACAGATAATTGGTCTACACGTGAGATATCTAGAGTAGAGTCTACGACAAGACCTCAGTATTTGGCTTTTTTTATTTCGGCTTTGATTTTCTGTAAAATTCGTTCAGCCATCAAATTTATAAATTTTTCGCAAATTGTTTTTGACAAATATGATACACTTGCTTGACCCTTATTTGCGTAGGTATCAATATGTTGTTTCAAAAATGAATCAAATTCGGCTAATAATTCTAGCGCGCTCACATAATTTCCATTATTTTTTTATCCAAATACTTCATTAGTTCCTCGAAACGCCGGACCTCTTTCAGCCAAATAGCGAATGGTAGCTAAAACTCTTTTCAAAATCTCAGTCCAATAACTCTTCTCGCATCATACTTACCATTTTGTCATCGACCTGCGAAGTCTTTTGCATGAAATTTATCCAATCAAGCATACAACGACTGTGTTCTTTGGAATTTTCATCACTGCATATTGTCTCGTCTACTTTTTTCCAGTTTAAAACATTTTCCTGATCACTTGAAAATAATTTGCAGACGTAACAAAAGACAGAGCCACTTATCTCAGAATACATAATCCATTTCCGTTCACATTTTTCACCATTGCTTAATATTCTTTCAAAATATTTATAAGAGAAATATCGATTCTGCTTTAAGTATTCTCGTTTTGAGGATTTGAAAGATGAATTTTTATTTTGAAAGAATGAATATCCTTTATCCAAATATTTATTACGTTCTTTATCGTCTATATTTAATGTTAATGACCACAATGCTGGATCATCGTGCAAAATCGCTAGAAAAAATACAAAAATTTAAGGCTAATTAATAAAATAAAATTTTGTATTCAATTATAAATTATCAGAATCAATACAAAATTAATAAAAATAAACTTCAGTTAAAAATGTTGTTAAAATATTTATATTTACTTTAAACATAAATATATTGCATTTCAATGCGTACTATATTTGAATAGTAAATTAATTGTATAGATACCTATAGTATTATTCCCATCAACTTCTGTTACTGGAACTCTACTTTTTATCTCATCTTGATATAATACGTTAAAAACATTACTGTCATTATGGCTATCTACATCTGGATCTTCCACAATCTTTTCACAATTAGGATTTTCATTTTCAGTATTTAACGACGTTCTGGGCGTTTCATCAAGTTTACTTCCTTTACTAGAGTCATTTTTATTTGACTGATTAGATACAAAATATGCTGTTAACTTAGGTAATTTACGTCGTAATTCATCAATCTACTTTTGTTTTTTTCTCTTCGAAGCCCCACTTTCAAATCTCTTTGACATTTCAAGAAAATAACGATTGACGCACTTTAAATAAAATTTGTATAAGCCACAGTTTCTCAGACGTTGTTCACAGTTTGTGCTTAACAAACTGACTGTCAAGAAAATATCTTCGCCACGCCTCTATTTTTCCGCGGCTCATAACAAAAGCCAATCGGTGCGGTAGATGTATATAAACAAAACAAACCGCGCGTGGAATCGCTGGCGCGCACTTCATTTCTTATTGTTAGTATGTCATACGATATCTTTTAGCTATAAACTTTTTCACATTCTTTAACCGTTTAAATAAATATTCAAAATTAAAAACATAAACTTCTTGTTTTTATAAGTAATAACTTAATGAAATTATTTAATGACAAGTGATGTTGAAATAACGTCAATACAATAAAATTATTAAATGATTAAATAGTCGTTTTATCTCGATCAGTCGGGAGTTATTTAGAAATAAAAAGGTATTTTTTATTTCTAAATAACCCCCGCCTGATCGATAAAAGACGACTTAATTCACATTTACACAAATGGAGGGTGATAAAATCTTAAACTCAAAATTATTTAATATTTAATAAGAACATTTTTCGGTAAATAATAAAGAAGTTTCTCGGAAGAGGAAATTTCGCCAAAGACGAGGCCTTGCAAAAAATGAGCCCTCCCGGAACATGAAGACACCCCGAAGACGAGGCCCCCTCCTAAGGTGAGGCCCGGGGCTATAGACCTCCCTAGCGCCCCCCCCCCCCCCCGATCCGGCCCTGCCTTCTATTGCTAAAGCTGTATATACAATTCCTCGTAGATCGCGGAGGGTTTTGATTTAGATGTGCTAAATAAAGATACAAAAGAAGGAATCCGATCTGGCGCAGAGAATATGCCGCTACGCAAAAGTACTAGCGGTGCATCAAAAGTATTCTGAGTGAAGTCGAAGATGCAAAACAACCCGCCAGAGTCGCGATGGAGCCATACTGGACTACTGCTTTTACGCAACGGTCAACCAAAGCAATGCCGGAGTGCAAGCAGCGCTCCGGCCACGACTCCGTTGTGAGATTCATCAAACCAGAGGAAATCCGAGCAGCACGACCATCTCTGACTGTCTCATCAGGGTCTGACGGTCGGACGGCTCGCGAGTTCCGAGCCGTCTCTCTGGACATCATCACTCATATTTTCAATCTTAGTCTCTGGTGCGAAAGGCTGTCCAAACATCTGGCGGCATCTAGGACCATCTATAGAAATCTCAATCCAGTCTCCCACGAGGCTTTAGACCGATCTCCATCTTCTCCGTCCTCGCTAGAGTCCTCCACAAAATTGAAGCGTAAAGAATAGACGCCACGATTGAGATGGATGATCAGCAGAAAGCCTTTCGAGCTGGAATGGATGGCTGCCGGGACAACACGATGCTTCTCGACCCCCACTTACGCAGGCGTTACCGAACGTTCAAGTCAATCTACGTGACAACGCTAGATCTCACGAAGGCCTTCAACAGCGTGGAAAAGAGAGCTATCATGGAGGCACCGGTAGCAGCTACCATTCTTCCTCTTCTAATCCGTTACCTCAAGGATCATGGATGTAATGATGGTGCTTTAACCCGTAAACGCCCAAGATGGGATAAATTTCACTCTTTTTCCATCGTTCTGCTAAAGACACAATTTGTTAGTAAATCTTTAAGGAAATACATATTTTTATAGTTTAAGATCCGCTCTTTCCGATGATAACCTTTAAATTTTTCTAAAAATTTATAAACTATCAGAAAATTTAGTTTAAACAAAAAAAAACGTGATTTTTCCATCCTTATTTCTTTATAAGTCGAATTTTCAATATGTTTCCCGTCTCCAATGAACTTGAAACCTCATTAATCCGTGGAATAAATGTCTAACTTTAAGGAAACATGGTTTGGAAATCAATTTTTCCACTTGGGGTTTTCAAAATGGCGTCGGGAATGAGAAATTTTCCTGCAAACTTTCATGAACTTTTTTCTCGAAAACGATGAACTTTCAGAAAAAAACACCAGGAGTAAAAAGTTCTTGAAATTGATCAACGAATCCATTAGAATTATTTTAATACCAAATCTTATTCGTTTTGATGGTATAAACTGTTTCAAACTTGTACGATCAAAAAATTTCACCATCATTTCATCAATTGAAAGCGCAGTTGAAAAATATTTGAATTGAAGAGCGTTATTTCTAAAAATATCTAAAATCGATCTTACTTTCCATACCTTATCATTATCATTTTTGTCAGAAAGTTTAGCATATTGTAAGTTGGACTAGATCTTTTCAAATTTATTCCTACTCATCGCTTGAATGACACTTTCACATCGTAAATCAACATCTGTAGACCAATAGTATCTCTGATTTGATCGAGACTATAACTGATGCCATGGTTACTAAATTGGTTTGAATCATTTGAAGAAGATTCAGTACTTATCTCATCATCTGTATCAGATTCTCCAGAATATTCAGAGTTAGGTAAAATTACATGATCATTATTATCGAATTCATCGACTTCGCATTCATATACTATTGTTTTTTTCAACTTTTTAATATTATCTAAATCATTTTTTTTTCTCAGAACTAACTCTTTTGGAATGTCTACTTTTCTCCATCTCAAAATGAAAATATAACAAATATCAAATTTCTATTGATTATGATATGCTAATACTAAATAATAACTAAGAACTATTATGACGTAAAAAACTAAATAAACTTTGATGTTATATGAAAGAAAGTTCAATGTGTTTCGTTTCAAAATGAAGTGATCTATTGAAAAAAATGCATGATACTATACGGAGTACTATTAGCGTTTTATAAAAATCGCTAAGATTGTATGAATACGAATGATGTTGATAATAAAAATAATATGATAACAATTATTTTCAAAATACTGTTGTTTTCGCTAATAGGTAGAGAAATCATGATAGCATTATTCGTTCAATATGAGTATCAATTGAATAAGATTGTACATGAGTGAAATATATGCCATCTTTACATGTGATCAATGTAATTTCGGAATTTTTTTCTCGGAAACGATGAACTTTCAGAAAAAAAGACCAGGAGTAAAAAGTTCTTGAAATTGATCAAAGAATCTACTAGAATTTTTTCAAAACGATTGGTGCAATTTTTACAATTTTGCAAATTGCAAATTTTTGCAAAATTAAAAAATTGCTCGACACGCTTTCAATTGATGAAATGATGGTGAAATTTTTTGATCGTACGAGTTTGAAGCAGTTTATACCATCAAAACCAATAAGATTTGGTATTAAAATATAGCGCTTTGTAATTCTCAGGGACATATTTTCGATTGTGATATACAATATTGTGGTAAAAATAGTAGTGAAAATAGCAATATATCACCTTTCTGTTCATTAGGCTCCCGAGTTGTCTTGAAAATGGTGCATAATCTTTTATTGACAGTTCCAAATACAAAAATATCCATGTATCATTTATATTTTGACAACTATTTTACAAGCCCAGATTTAGTTATTTATTTGTTAAAAAATGGATTACGGTCAACTGGTGTTGTTACATAAGATCGAGTGAAAAATAAGCACGATTTCGATAAGAAAGCACAGCGAGGTGTGTACAAAATTAGTCATGATGTGTATAAAATTACCCTATCATTATCATTTTTTTAAATTGTTATATAACCAATAACCTTTCCTCCGAATAACCCAATAACCTTTGTATACATATTTATATAAATATTTTACTGATTTTACGCTAGATACGACGTCTACGTTAATATGACAATTAAAAATACGTAATAATCCTGGACAATACGGTACAACAAATCTATTACATACATTTTGATTATGTCGTACTATTGTTCAATTGTGTGTTTTTATTACGTATTGTGACATATGACTCAAGAATATCACCATCTACTCCAGTAATAAATAGACCAGCCACTTCATTTGTTCTCTGTAAATTGTACCTGTTTCGATCGTAGTCTGGTTTTAAAGAAAATAATAATTCTAATTCAGTATATGAGTTGAGGAAATATTGATCGAAGGAAGTAAATTAAGAACAAATTAATTTATTCTTTTTGGCAAATTATATATATTTGCGACGTTTCGCCAACTAGATTTGTTGGCCTCTTCAGGCATAACCATATGACAAATAAAAATTTTTTTAAATAAACATTAACATTTAAAAACATTGATGTAATAATATACCTTCAATGAGTATAATCCAACTGTTACATTATTTTTTTTAAATAATTTTCTTTTTTCCTTTTTTGAGAGAAACATTTTCGCTCTTGTTATTTACAAAAGTCAATAATAGATAGAATTCGAGTAAAAAATTGAAGAATGAATGTAGAATTATGCCTATACATTCATGGAAAAGACAAAGACATTGTTTACCTATTAATATACATAGACGATTTGTTGATTTGAGGAAAAGATGAAAAGAAAATACAAAGAATAAAGAAATTGTTATCTAATCGTTTCAAAATGAAAGAGTTAGGTGAAATAAATGAGTATCTAGGCATAAACATAAAGTATGATTATATAGACGGAAAAATAAAATTAAATCAAGAAAAGTATATCGGGACACTAGCAACTAAATTTCAAATAAAAGGTAGTAAATTTATATAGTACTCCGATGGAAAGTAACTTGAAAATTGAGAAGGCTGAGGAATGTGAACTGAGTATAAAATATAGGAACTTAATTGGCGCATTATTGTATGTAAATTCTGGTATTCGACCAGAAATTAGTCACAGCGTAAACTATTTATGTAGATTCCAAAATTGCTATACTGAGACACACTGAAAATATGCATTACGAATTTTAAAGTATTTGTTTTTAACTAAAGAATTAAGTTTACAATATAAAAGAAATAAAAATTATGAGTTAATTGATTGCTATGTAGATGCAGATCGTGATCGATTGGAAATCGCGTAAACAAAAGTACGTGACAAAAGCGTCGACGCATGCAGAGTATGTATCTTTGTCAGAGGCTGTGAGTGAAGTTAAATTTATAAAAGAATTAATAAATATTTTTGATCTAAAGTTAAGTAATTCAGTAAAAATTTATGAAGATAATATAGGTGTGATAAATATCGCAAAGTATGGAAACTTTACAAAGAACTCAAAACACATTGAAATACATTATCATTTTTTTCACGAATGTCTAAAAGAAAAAGAAATTGAAAATGTTAAGGTTGACTCAAATGACAATATTGTGGATATTTTTACAAAGGCGTTGTGTAAAGAAAAATTTATTAAATTCAGAGAATTGCTAAATGTAAAATGAAAATGATGAAATAGTACAAAATAAATATAAGGAGGCCTGTTGAGAATATACATATTATATTGTACAGTAAGAGAATCACGTGTTATGCTGCCGCGGTCCACGAGTCTCTCTGTCTCCGACCCGCGACCAGAACAATCACACTCTTTCATGTATAATTGTTGAGTCCTAAATAAACTCCATTTTCTACTTGAAGTATCTTCTTTATTTCAACACTAATAATTCTAGTTGATGATTAATTTCTTCTTTCATCATTTCGTATGATTTTGCAAATATATATTGTCGCAGCGTTTGTTCTAAATTAACCATAATTTCTCTATCAGATCCTAAATTTGCTTCCATTCTGTAATCCACAGATTCTTGAAGATCAACAATAAAAAGGTGACCCAATTTGTCTCCCAAAAAGGTCCCAAAGGATACTCATTCTCTGAAGGATATAAAGCTTCATTTATTTGATAATAAATTTGTCCTTGTATTTTTAAACAATACGGAACTCTTACTATTGCCAATATTAACTACATTGCAATGCAGAAATATTAACTACATTGAATGATGCAAATGAGTAGGAACTATTACAGTTTCGAATACGTTCAAAAAACGGGTCTGAAAAAAATATAGTTAAATTCTACGAAAAATTACAAGAAAAAAAGTCTATGTAAGATATTTCGAAATTTTGCTTCGTTTTTGAGCAAAAAATCCTTTAATATTGACAAAATTTCATCATTAAATTCAGAATTTTGATTAATTTTTTGCTCAAAAACGAAGCCAAATTTCGAAATATCTTACATAAACTTTTTTTCTTGTAATTTTTCGGAGAATGTAACTATATTTTTTTCAGGCCCGTATAAGAGATTTTTTTGAAAATCAAAGCCTAAATGATTTTTTTTAGGTTATAAAATGATCTCAGCCCATTCTGGGATTTATAACGATACTTCGTACAATAAAAAGGTATCTCCATGAATTTTTCGGTAGCCATAACTTTGACCGGTTTTTTTCTGTGTGAATTTTAATGTTTCATTTGGAGGTATGTGAATGACAGTGTACACATACAGCTTTGAAAATATTTTTATTGAAAAACTAAGATAATTTTACGAAAAAAAAGTCTCTTGTGTTTATCGTGAAAAATTCTTCCCTGAGGAGTTATAAATTAATCAAAATCTGCTAAAATCACCAACTTTGACCCTCTGCCACTAAAAAAGTATAAGTGAAAAAAATGTGAAAAAATTCAGGGTAACATATGGGATGGTTATGAAGCGATTAAGGTGATTTTTAAAGAAAAAAAATTTTGACCTCTCGATTCACCAGAGAATGACTCGTATATATATGGCCAAGTCTTTGTCAAGTCGAGAGGTCAAAAAATAGATTTTCTTGAAACTCTCAGGAAATGGGTTGCAATCGATTTTGCATCTAAAAAAATTCATTCATGTCATCATTTTTGTAAATTGTCGTACATCGGTCTCAAAAAATATAGTTAAATTCTACGGTTAATTACAAGAAAAAAGTCTATGTAAGATAAATCGAAATTTTGCTTCATTTTTAATCTATAAATTAATCAAAATTCAGAATTTAAAGGTGAAATGGCCTCAAATTTTATCAATATTAATGGATTTTATACTATGATCGCGAAACAGGCGCTCGTTTTCCTCAGGCGACATACTCATCTAATGCAAAAATATGAGAGGAGTAGAGAGAAGGGTACCGAGGAGGGTGAGAGGAGGGTTCAGAAGGGTAGAGAGGAGGGTACAGAGGAGGGCCGATAGGAGGGAGAGATGAGGGTTGAGGAGGGTCGAGGAGGGATGAGGAGGGTTCAAGAGGGTTTCAGTATAACGTAAAATTTGACACAATATTACATTATATTGAGGAGGGTGAGAGGAAGGCATTAGGAGTGTGAGAAGAGGGTTGAGGAGGGTGAAAATGTACCGTTTCTCGAAACAACTATATAATATGGAGAGATATATATACATATAAATCCATTACGTATGTAATAATTAAAAGTAAAGTAAGGTCAATAGTAGTAGTGATAGTATAATAAAGTATATAATAGTTAATGGTATAATGTTCGTTATTATTATTGAATCAAAATAACCAAATGAATAAATACAAAAATAATATAATATATTATAATATGTAATAGAATGATTTTATATTACCGAAGTCTTATATTTATTATAAATATTTATTTATAATAAATATAGTAGTAAATAATACTAAATAATGGTAATAATAATAATAATAATAATAATAATAATAATAATAATAATAGTTAGCGATCGCCGGGGTTGTCCCGATAGACCTCCTAGCTCTCGAGCGAAACAGAGTCTATGATTCAAGCTCAGAGAAAAGAAGAGAGAGGACTGCCACTGACGTACGAAAAGAGACGCTGACAATCTGGCAAACCCGGTGGACGAACAGCGACAAGGACAAGTGGACGAGACGCCTCATAAAAGACGTACGACT
>JAWWEQ010051598.1:0-10018 GCA_035583055.1 Torymus tubicola | reverse complement strand
CTCGGCGATACAGAATTTTGCTGCGCCGTTCATCGGCAATTCCGCATTGCGCGACAGCGGAAAGAGACGAGCAGCCCCGAGGATCAAGCCCGTTACATATTTTATAATTTATTGTTAGGATTAAAAAAAAATTCTGTAACAGAAAATTACTGATGGTTTAACTATTCCTATACTTGTTGAATCTCTGCGATATATAAGAGGGGAGGGAAGTGAATGATCACTTGAATCATTCGCTATGTATTTCTCTTCAACTTCTATTTTACTACAATATTATTTAATATCCATATTATTTCTAAACTTAGTTGAATAATAAATTTATACAAGAAAACAAAAGTCAAATATTACTGCGCTAATTTTAGAAATTAACATATCTTGAAAATAAAATTGTATACTAATTTTAATTTAAAATTAATAGAATATGAAATTGCACTTGTTACAACTTTTTATACTGAAAAAGTAATTATCATGTATTCATTTTTATAAGCGTAAATTAAGATTAAATTATTGTAATGTTGATTCATAATTTTGGAATAATGAATTTTGATCGGAAAAAAAGGAAAAAAAAGAAATGTCAATACACTTGTAACAAAAAATTTCTGATGCTAACAAATTATTTCTACTTGTTGAATCTCTACGATATTCAACAGTCTAAAGGGGGACGTGTTACGTCCGTGACGTATTCTTGAAATTCTCCCATCAATAATTTTTTGAACGGAACATAATTCTTCTTTAAATTCATTTAATCACACGTAATGATTATACTTCATAAGCACTTTTATTTAACGCAATTCAAATACGACCATTTAAAAGATGATCTCGATCATCTTTAACCTAAATAATTATTGTAATAAATGAGGCAAAATGCGCTGCCCGCGTCAGTCATTCAGGATAATTAAACCGAGAACTCCGTCGGTCCCTGTCGAAAAATGACGGTAATAAAAAAAATATAATAAAACTGCAATAAGTTTTCAACCAGAACAATAAGAAAAATTATACTCTAACCAACTACTACTGTACAAGAAGTCGCAGCGCATCTGTAGGATACACCGTAACACGGTAAATAAAATAAAATAATATATATAAAAAATTACAATTTTTATAATAGACAATTATCATTTTCCCTTCCCTAAATTCCGGGACTTTACAGTGGTTCATCGATAGTATAAATTATTTTCCGATGAAATTAAGCGCATTATCGGTAACCCTTGGTTTACCTGAGAGTATTAAAAAGGGATATTTCCCACATTTTTTTAATACTCTAGACAATCATGACTACGTCGGCCCTCTGCCAGATGTTGAGTTTTATGGACCCGACTCAATGGCCGCTGCAGATCGTGAGGTTTTTCTTACCTGGTATTGCGAAACGCGTCCTGACTATAAATTCAATATGAAAAAAGAGATTGTCGCGTATTGCCAAATGGATCTGGAAATTCTCAGACGGGCATGTATACAATGTTCGAAAAATGTTTCTAGACGTGTCTGATACGGACCCATTGATATCAGCGTGTACTATAGCGTCGGTGTGTTTGTACGTTTACAGAAAAAATTTTTTGACATCAAATACAATCGGTACAATACCACCCAATGGATATAGATGCGTCGACAGACACTCTCAAAAATCTATAGAGTGCTTACTCTATTGCGAACGTGAGATTGGGCGCGAGATTGTACACGCGGGCCGCTCCCGCGAGTTTCGATTGTTTTCGAATTTCAAGGCTACTATTGGCATGGATGTCCGCGGTGTTTTCCCAATAATCGTGATACTAAAATAACGCGTTTTAATCAAACATTTGCGCAAGCTTACGAGAGTACATCTGAAAAAATTATACGCATACAACGCGCCCGTTACGAGAGATGTGGGAATGCGATTTTGAGCGATTAAAAGCACAGCAGCCAGAAATCACGTGGTACGTTAAGAGCCATCCAATAATGTGTAAAATTACGCTGGATGCGCGCGATGCATTTTTCGGGGGTCGAACGGAAAATATCGTTACAAAGTACAGTGTCACTGATGACGAAGAGATCAAATATACCGATATTTGCTCTCTTTATTCGTATATTTGTAAGAGTGGACATTTCCCAATCGGACCCCCGTTTATTTACACCGGTGAAGAATGTGCCACTCTAACAGGCAGTCAAAACAACAATCTCACGAACATAGAAGGGCTTGTTAAATGTCGGATTTTACCGCCTCTCAATTCATTACTTCTAAAATTGACAAAAATCCTGGTTTACACTTACTCGTTAAATACTGATTAAATTCGATCTGGGGTAAGTTTGGTCAGCGTTGTAATTTAAAACAGACAGCGATTATAAAAACACGCGAAGACTTTTTAAAACTGTTAACGGAACCGGACAAAGAGGTTTTCGATGTACTACCAGTAAATGGAAACCTCTTGTACGCTAATTGGTGCTACGTAAAGGACGCCGTGGAATCTTCTCGAAGAGATTTTATGCCTTTCGAGCCGTTGTCCCTTGTACCGGTGAAAATTTCTAGTGTTGTAAAGTGAAATGCATCTGCGCACACACAAAGTTATCACGCGTAGCGAAAATGTCTTGCTCTGTAGTGTTGCGGAAGAGAAGGTATTTTGCAAATGGTACTTCTCTCTCTTTCGGCTATAAGAGGATATAATTCCTATATCTGTATGCGTTGTGTCTATTATAAAATAAGAATATATTCATTATTTTGAAACAAAAATCATTTATTTCCCACTCCTTTCCTATCATCGTCATCACCACTATAGAAAATAATAATAATTAGCGTTCGCAAAGATGTTGCGCTTACGTCGGTTATGTGCTCGTAATACGTGTGTCAGAACGATGATTTGCTCACCACCGCGCTGATACATTCACCACCGCGAAAATCCGCGCACCCCCGCGATAACTCACACATCACCGTGGTCGAGGTACACAGCGTCGGGGTCAACATTTTTCCAAGAAAAATCTTGCGCTTCTCGGGGCGCTCTGCCACGGTGACAAAAAACATCGAGCATCTATAGCACGTACGGCCGACAAACCACTCGTCAAATGCATATGCCAGTAAGTATTTAATGTTTTACAAGGGGTTGTAAAGTTGAGCGATAGCAGCAAGAGACGTTTGCGCAGACATAAACACACACTTAGAAAGTTGAGCAACGACAGCCGTATAGCTGAAGACGATTGACTGGCGCGCAAAGAAACGTATCATCGTTCAGAGTGGCGGATTGTTTTTGCCGCTCTGACTGTCACCGATACTCGAAACACTAATTTCAAAAATATTTGGCCCGAGTGGCGCTGGTATGCAGTTACATGGCGCGTGCTCGCAAGATGATACTCGTACCCGAAAACACGTTTTAACGTACTACAGCAACATCGACGACTGTGACGATGATCCCACCCGCTGAGCCATGCCTTCAGACAGAGTCAAGTGGTATGGCGGTGGTAAAAAGTTTACAAACACAGGGTGATAATTTTTCCCACTTAGATGGTGAAATGTACGAGGTTTTACGCTCAAAAACAGCACGCGATGACTCCGAAAAATGTCTAAATTATTTACAAGTTTTACGACGTTATCTTTTTTTCCGAGACGGCGAATCGCTGGTGGCGAGGAGACTATACTCGATGGGCTGTCGAAAATGTACGTCCCCAAAACCCGGCGCTTACTACGACATTGGAAAACAAGAGCGCCTGATCGTCTAAAATGGGACAATGCGGGCACTGTGAGCATTGATGGTAGTGTCATACCACGCTCAACCATAACAAAGTTACTGCTCGACGTCTTGCAGCGCAAAAAAAGTGCTCCCGAGAACGGGATGTCCATTGGTTGTTACGAATTTGCGCAATTTCTCAAAGCAAGCGACACACCCGTCGATTTGATCGCTAATGTAAAAGTTCTAAAAATAGAGCAAATTCTAAATGCCAAACGACGCTTGCCACCACATCAGGGGGCAGTCTTATGGCCACCGTCGCCCATTCACACGCGTAGTAAAAAGTACATCGGACAAGTTAAAAAAAGGTGGCTCAACTTTGACCTAGCGTGATTTATCGTCAAAAATGTCTTACAAAAAGCAGTATTACAATCTGGAATAAGAGGACGGCTATGCCGGTGCACGAAATCTCTTGCGTCTTAACACTGGCGCCTCGAAGAAAATTTATGACTGGCTGAGCACTCAAGATGCCTATACACTTCATCACCCGATAAAAAGACGATTTCCAGGACTGTCCTACAACGTGAGCAACGTTGATGACGTGTGGGAGTGCGATTCACTACAGCTCACATCGATAAAGGATTATAACGACGGAAACTGCTATATTCTTGTAGTCATTGATGTGCTTGGTAAGTTTGCATGGGTTGAACCATTGAAGGATAAAACAGCGAGCAATGTTGTTGATGCATTTCAACGTATTATCGACAGAGCACATCCTCGTTTACCCTTGTGTGTTCGGAATAATCGAGGTAAGAAATTTGTCGGTACAGCATTTCAAAATCTTCTTTACAGACGACACATCGACTTTCGCGTCGTTCGAAATCCCGATATCAATGCTGCGGTCGTCAAACGTCTTATCAGAACGCTATGTGAAAGAATCTGGCGATATTTTACCCATCAAAACACCAAACGATGTATCGATGTCTTACAAAAATCGTTTACGCATACAATTATTCATTATATAGTGGCATACGAATACGACCAGCCAATGTTGATATTTACAATGCATCGCAAACTCGTAAAAACTTGTCCAGACGAGCACGCTGTAATTATCCAAGTCGTCGTCGTCGCCGTAGTCGTGGGGCGCCAGCGATACATGCTAAATTCAATGTAGGAGACCTTGTACACATCAGTCGAATAAAAAATACCTTCGAGCGAGGATACGAAAACAATTTTAGCGAGGAAATTTTCACAATAAGACGCGTGTCGTATCGCCAACACCTACACACTTACATTCTTGAGGACTTGAATAACGAAATCATAGACTGTCTTTTTACAAAGAGAAACTCGTGCGCGTAGACCGAGAGCGACTGGCGGCTGATGAGCATTTCAAGATTGAACGCATCGTGCGGTCAAAAGGGGGCGGTGTCAACAAACAGCTGCTTGTCAAGTGGTTAGGCTATCCGGATAAATTTAATTCTTGGGTCAAAGCGAGCGAAATCGAAAATATTTCGTAAAATACAAATATGGACACATACGAAGATTTTTACATGGGGTTGCGGAGCAACAGTAGTAGGCCATACCACGCGAGATCGAATTACACGGTGAATGGCTCGTTGGTCTGGTGGAAATTCATATACCATGCGGTATCGTACATTTTCAAGAAGATGAGGCATCCTACAGGTTTTCCACGTCCGATGGAACGTGGCTCATAGAGGAAAAATATTGTAATATACCTTTTGGAATTTATGATTCACTCTCTCAGTTGGTGGACGCGATAAACAGTTCAAACGAAACCTATCGTCATCAAATGCTCGAACCCGCAAAATCACGTCGTGGGTATTATGCAATAACACGCAAGTGTAATTGTCTGCAGCTACACGAGACTCATTTCAATGGAAATCTTCGACGTATACTCGGATTCGATAACAGCCCTGAAAAACAAATGACGCTTTTTACGACTTTAAACATCGAGAGTAAGAGGTTCATAGTCGCCGAGAGATCTGCATCGCTCTCTCCAGCCATTCCAGACCAGCTGTACGTTTACATGGACATCTGTGAACCCTACACTATAGGCGACACTCAGCCTGCCCTCTTGCGCATCGTTTCGATGAATACTTTTAAAATCAGATATGGCTGCACCATTGTACAACACTTGTCACCCGCTCACTATATACCACTTCTCTATCATAATTTCAATAATATTGTTATAGATATAAGAGACCAACACGGGCGCTGTATACCATTCGAGTATAGTACGTTGACGGTAACGCTACACTTTCAGCGCAGTCGGTAACATGGCTCATTACGTACGCTATTACGACGAGCAGGTTGGTGCCGGTGGTGTGAGAAACGTTTTCGCCGACTGGACATTTCAGAGGCGACGCGATGTAGGTGCTTGTTAGGCGGCCTCTTTCGACGTATTCTTCCGTATTTTGCGAGTGGCGCTAGGACTGTAGGCAAGGAGGCGTTGCGCGCAGGTATAAATGTACTCGACGATGTCGGCAAAAGCGGTACTAATTTCAAGGAGGCTGTGAAGACAAGAGCCCGAGAATCGGGTCGTAATCTCAAGTGTAAAGCGGCTGGGAAAATATCGGAAATTATGAAAGGCTCAGGCTATAAAACAACCACACGCGCTAAACGCTGTCGACAGTCACGCAAGACAACCAGACCGCACTTCCCGGAAATAGAAAAAGTTTTTGAGTGAACTCGACCTTTTTACACTCCCCGCGACTCAAACATCCATCGAGGGTAGCTGTTTTTTGAACTATAAACCAGTAGACGTCCATCAGTGATGAAGGTGACGCACCGATTGAATTTGTCGTACCCAGCGCCAGGGAGCATTCCATCGATCTCGCGCATACCATGCTTTACGTAAAGGCACAAATACTACCAGTCGAAGATCCCGACGTGAATTTAAGAGTGGCACCCGTTAATAACGTTCTTCACTCCATGTTCAATCAAATAGATATTTTTCTCAATCAAAAACTTGTCTCACCTCCAAACAACGCATATCCGTATAGAGCTTACATCGAGTCGCTATTGAGTTATTCGCCAGCGGCCAAAGAGTTTCATCTCAGTTCGAGTCTCTGGTACGATGACACAGCCGGCTGTTTAGAGGCCACACCGCAAAATCAAGGGGCCAGTTCTAATAAAGGACTCATCAGACGACAAAATCATACCTTTGGAGGAAAACATTCGATGTGGTTAGTCATCTGAACTGCGATTTGTTTAATCAAGACAAAATGCTTATCAATACGAAAGAAGAAGTAGAAGCGGATATGAACCAAAGAAGTTTAGCAACTGTGATGAAAAGTGCAAAGTGATACATGTTTTACAAACCAAAAATCAAACAATGCAATAATAGAAGTAACATCTAGTATTTATAAATATATAAAGGAAAATAAAAGCAAACTTCTAATAGGATATCAAAACTGCAGAGCGTACGACATTATCAATACAAATCCGTGCAATAGATGTGCTGGCTACGGACACGGTGGCAAAAAATGTAAAAACAAGGCTATGTGTCACATATGTGCAGGACAACATGAAGCAAGCAAATGCAATAGTAAAACATTAAAGTGCGCAAACTGTGACTATAGCAATAAAAACTATAAAACAAATTATAATGTAAATCATAGTGCAATCGACAGTGACCTATGTGAAATATTAAGAAATAAAATAAAAAGATGCATAGAAGCAACAGATTATCCAGTCCAACCTACATATAAAAGATACTTCGGTAAAATAGAAGGAGAAGCCACAAAACAAACACACAATGAAAATGAAAAGGAACCTACAATAACAACAACTAATACAACAACCTCAACACCGATAATAAGTAGAATCAAACAAACTGCATTCAGAGATCTACCACTAATTGGCCAAGCTTACACACACGAAAGAAGCAAAGATTGAGGAAACAGAGCAAATTATAAACAATGAAATAATAACTGATACAGTAAGTAAACTAAACAAACATCTGAAAAATGAAAATGAACTCATTGTATGCTTAAATATAAGAAGTATGAACTGCAACTACAATAAATTACTAACATTCCTAAAGAGCCTTATAGTAAAACCATGTATCATAATTTGCACTGAAACCTGGAATATGGATCATCATCACTACTTCAATATAAGTGGATACACAATATTTTACAATAATAGCAGAATAAATCAGAATGATGTGGTCGTTATATATATTGACAAAAATTTAATTGCAACAACTGAGGTAACCGAATTAAACAAACTTAAAATAATAAATTCAATAATAACAATAGATAACAACAAGCAAATACTTATATCAGCATTATATAGATGTCATACTTTAAAGAAAATAGAATTCTTAACATATTTCAAAGAAATATAAAATCAACAGAAAATTTAAAGACAACCTAATCATCGGTGATTTCAACATAGACATAAATAGCAACGAGATAATAGATCAAGAATTTTTACAGACCCTACAAGAAAAAGGATATCATCCAGGCTTCAATAAAATAACTAGACCAGCGAACACTGATGTTAGTAAAGGTACTTCTATAGACAATATTTATATAAAACTAGACAAAATAACACACAAAAGTTATATACTAACAATACCTTTTAACGAATATTACCCGATACTAATGTCTATAAAGAAAATTAAAAAAAATGATAGTAAAATCAATTTCAAAGCAATAAATTATGACAAACTAAAAAGTATAAATAATAACACAAACTGGACAGATATCTCTCTAACCAAAGACTCAAACAAAGCACTAGAACATTTAATACTCGAAATCAAAAAATGCATCAGTGAATCTGAAACATCTCAAAGCAATAAAAAAGTAAAATCCACACCTAGAAAATGCTAGATAACCAAAGCCTTTAATTACATCATGTAAAAAGAAAGAGAAATTATACAATATATGGAAAAAGATCCGAATAACACAACAAATAAAGAAAAGATGCTTATAAAAATTATTTAGAAATACTAAACCTAACTATAAATGAAGCAAAAAATAGATATGATCAAAAACAAATAGAAAAGAATCGAAATAACCAAAAGAATCTCTGGAAGATAATTAATAAAAAATGAGGTAAAGAAAACAACATAAACTACCTAAAAAATAACAATATAAAAATCACTGACTCGAATCAAATAGCAGATAAGATGAATGAATACTTTTGTAATATAGAAAAAATGATGAGTGAGAAGATAGCAACTCTTATAAATGAAAATTTGGAAATGCCACCTATGAATGATAAATCCATATATTTATTCCGAACCAACCAAATAGAAATAAAACATATTATTACAGGACTAAAGAACAAAAAAAACCGTGTGCGTCTCGGAACGTCCAGCAGAAGTGATAACTTCAATTAATAAACGTTGAAACTATTTTAAAAGGTTAGAAATATAATTGGGCCTTATTCGTATCAAATTGTATAATATATTCTTGCCATAAATTCAACGAAGTATAAAAAACAAAATCAATATAACAAGAATAACTAACAATCTTCAATAGTTACATTTGATTTGTTTGCATTTCATTGTTGATTCCAACAAAAGTAACAATATAGGTTTGTGGTAAGAATAGTATGAGATGAAATTTCAACACTGTATTTTATTCAAAAATCTTGCAAAAACTGCATCAAGTTTGTACCATGAGATGTAGTACTTTCTCGTGGATTGTTAATTAATGTAAATTGGAATTTCAATTCAAGAAATGTTATTAAATTTGTCGCTCAAACTAAGCAGACGCAGTCGAAAATCAATTACAGCTGAAATCTAACGGGCTGGAGAATGAGAAAACTAATTTCGCGTAATTGATGGTGCATGTACGTTATTCTAATGCGTTTAATAAGGTAAAAAGCCATTACTGGGACACTTACGACAACGAAACTCATATAAGCATGTTTAAAAAATAGTAAACTATCAATCTTATACAAAATATAGTGTGCGGCAGAAAGTTTGTACATTGCTTTGTAGATTTTAAAAACAGAATCACGCATTAATATTGGAAACATATCATATAAATACATTTTCACAGATAGTCAGTTTGATCTTTAAGGAGCTAAGACGTTTTAGCTATATTCCAAAAGTGGGACAAAGTGAAGCCAATACTGGGACAAAGAAAATCTTTCTTTTGCGGCATTCCCAGTATCCTGTAACTAATTGACTAAGAATATTAAGTCAATAAACAATGATATAATACTCCATTACAATATTTATAACAAAATACGTAGTAAAAATTAGGTGTAAATATGTGTTCCAGTTTAGAAATTTGTATAAAAATATATGTCCGAAAGTCAGACACTTAATTATTGAATACGTACTTGGTTCGTAATAATATGGCTCTAATAAAGATTCATTTGATTTATAAAGGTATTGAAAATATGTAGAA
>JAWWEQ010051597.1:0-10019 GCA_035583055.1 Torymus tubicola | reverse complement strand
TCTAACTAACATTTCTAATTTCTAAGAGTTTAAAATATTCGATAATTATCAAATAGAAAAGAAAGTTTAATAATAAATCGAAACTAAATTTAAAAATTGAGATAATACAATAAGTTTGAAATTAATATGTGCGTCGCGTTGTCGTCTCCGTAGCAGCTGTATGGGAGATACCGATCAGTGCAGGTTATGTCTACAACCCTTGGTGCAGTGGTGTCAAGAGAGTAGTAGGGGTTTAGGGTTGGGTCATGATTTTGGTTCATCGGAATAGAAAATACTTTTAAGATAATAATAAAAAATAGAGAGAGAAAAGAAAATTATTTATTACTACCCGTAGACGGTTCCGTCACAATAACAAAAATATTGAAAGAAATATTTCAAGTACTTTTAAAATTTTAAAAAGTGTAGGTAGCTATTATTTTTCCTAGAAAGTATATTCAATTTATTGATTTTATGTTAAAAATATTAACAATGTGTTTAAATATCTCTATCCAAAAAATACTTTTCCTTTATTTAAAAAATTTAGTCGTTAGACGAATGTAAAAATACTAAGAAGCAGAATACATGTATAAAATAATCTTCCGTAGTGTATTGTGTTATAATTAATTAATTATTGAACGATAATGTTATGAAATATTTAAAGTACCTGTTATCATAAACAAACGCGTTAGCTTTGATTTTGCCAAAATAAAATTTAAACCTTATAGTGAAGTATATTTTTCAAATGAGTGTGAATTTAAATCTACTTTTATTTATAGCAATAAGTTATAAAAGTTTTATTGTTGGACTTAAATGGCCCGATATGGTAATACAAAAAATTAAAACTAACGTGGAACCTCATCAAATACTTATTTTTACTATTGAATCAAATTCGACTTCTACTTATCAAGAACAACTTTTACGGCAAAAATTAATTATGGAACTTCCAACTGCATCTATAAATTTAGATAGGAATAGGACTTCTGTACAAAAATTCATGCCATTATTTAAAAATCCACGAAATGTAATATTTTACATAGCGCTATATAAAGCTTCTGCTAGCTCAGACATCTATAAAGAAATGCAATATTTTATTAAATTCTGGAATCAATTGACACCAGTTCATAGGCGTCCGAAATGTTTAATTATTATTTTTAATGAAAATTTAAAATTACAAAGTATCTATATGTCGACGCTTCGATATGCTTGGATCAATAAATATTTGGATATAACAATACTCGAAGTAGCATTCAAAACTGAAGTTAAAATATATTTATATAAATATAATCCATTCAACGATAATTTTTCACAAGAAAATTGGAATTCAAAAATAGAAATATTTCCCGATAAAATGAAGAATATGTATAAATATCCTATAAATATTATTCTTTGTCAAGTATCTCCATTTTTAAACTTCACCGAGTACGAAAAAGGTGTAGTAGAAGTGATGGGAATATATTTTGAGTTACTAAAGTTTATGTCGGAAACATTAAATTTCAGTATTAAAGCACATATAAAATTGAATTCGCAATGGGATAAAATAAAGCATATTTTAGTAAAAGAAATACGAGAGTCATTACAAAATACTAATATAAATATGACACCAATTCCAATGTTGCTTGGCTATATCGATGATGGACAATCTTTGGAAATCAGCACAGTTGTAGATCATCTCCGATTCGTGGCTGTTGTTCCAACATCACTGCAGCTCGATGTGAATTTTACAATAGAAACTTTCTTAAATATATTATTTATTTTTGTTGCCAACACGATTATTGCTTGTTTTCTAGTACATATTCTAAAATTTAATAAGTCAAAGTGGAAAGTTAGTTATATTGTACAACTACAACTGAGCATGCCTATTCCACAATTTCCTAAAAACTTATTGGAAAGAGTTGTTTTCATTTTCGTTGTTTTAGTGTTCTTTCAAAGCGTTAATAATTTTTTTTCTGTATTACTGAGTATGAAACTATTGCGCGAAGAAATTTCATTTGATACATTGCAAGATCTGGTAAAATCAAATCTCACTCCTTATTTTGAGGAGCTTTATTTTAACACCGTTTTTAAATTCAGTACACCCTTTTTAGACTCAATTCAGACCAGAATAGTTTTTGTTCGTAGTATTGATAGTTGCATTAATATACTAATAAAATCTCGAAATGTTTTTTGTTTTATGCATGCAATACAAGCACGTGAATTTATTGAAACATATAAAAACAGTGATGGCACGCCAATTATGAAAATGGCTAAACCTACTATATTTGAAGAAACATTTCTATATTTTTTCGAAAAATCTTCACCATACGTCGAAAAGATTGATAAAATTATACAAATATCTTTTGAGTCTGGAATATTTACAAGATTGACTACAAAAATAACGAATGAACAATTGCCGGTTGACTGGAAAACAGAATCTATACAGAATAGTGGTATTTTAATGATACAACTAATTTTTCTATTGATAATTGGGTATTTAATAGCAATTTTAATATTTATCATTGAGTGTATAAAAATGTCTAAATTATCAAAATGTATAAAATCTGCAATAACTAATTTTTTACGAATAATATTAAAAAAGCTACAAAAAATCAAATAACAACTATTGGTATTCTTTAAAAATAAAGCCCAATCGTCTTAGGAAAATCGATAAAATTGTACTTATTATCTTGAAATCGTTCAAACTATTTACAACTATTAACACATACTATTATCAAAATCTTCTTTGACCTCTGTATAGACCACTTCGCAACAATGTTCTGTAAAAATAGGAAAGCACGTATTTAATAACAATGCCGACTTTGCGTGTAACTTGAATAACCAATTATTAAAAATAAAATTCACCAATTATTTGTTCCTATATTCATTCCACCCTACCTTAAAGTCGTAAACCCAGCGCATACCAATCGGTTTTCAAAACAAAGCAAGGGACATGCCACCGATATGCGCGCGATTAAAAGCAACGCAGCGCCAGCAACAGCAAAGGTGAGTAAAATCAAACGCCTCAAAGCAAACGAAAGCGCGCGCGCGCGTAACGTTGAATCCTCGGAATATATTTGTAAGAGTTGCGAATTCCACGCTTTCGGCACAATCGAGAATGCGCTCGCGAAAAATCGCGCACGTGAAAGGAAAATGGAATTCCACGCCGCGAGAAAAATCAGTACAAAGAGGGCCGCAGAGCTTTAGCAAAGACAAGAGGGATGTACAAGCAACGTTTTCTCTCCCTCTTTTTTTTTAATCGTGCTCAACGCGTCTGTGAAAGCCGTTTATGTGCGCGCACGCGAGCTTCCGAAGTACAGTTTTGCAGCTGCAGGCGGACACGCGTGTATAAGAGTCGTCGCGACGGCTGTACTGTGACGAGACGAAGGGTGAGCGCACATGGATATATATGTGTGAGCTTTCAATTTTTCGCGCGAGCTGAGATGTGGGGGAGTTTTCCGTTACGTTGCTCGAGGGTTTTGTCGGTATCATTTGAAAGCTGCTACCATTTTACGTTACTTAAAAAGAATTTCTATTCGAATTTTTTTACCTTTTCAAGGCCATGTACATAGGTATATAGAAATAAATAAATAATGTTTATATTTTTTACACTTCACTCATACAACAGAAATAATTCGCAGAAGTCATTTTGATTCAGCATACTGAAAAAAGTGAAAGAAAAAACATAATTTTTTCGATTTAATTATTTGCAAAACTAAAATCATTAATATTCGAATTTTATTACGAGCCGTGCATAACTCTCGTAACAACGAGTTAACTGTATTTCAATATTCTTTATATTATTCAATTATTATTAACTGTTTTAGAATCAACGAGATTAATTTTACAACGCATTGTATTATACGTAATTTCATTATATGGTAAATCAATAATTATTGTGTTTTAAACATTCCTACAATATTATACGTTTATCTCACTAAATATATGTAATAGTTTGTATATTATAATTTAAAAATAAATGATTATTGTTAAATTACTTTAAACCGATTGAATAATTTATTCACCAATATTCAAATGACTACCCAACAAATAAACTAGCAGAAAAGCCCTCCGGTTACATTAAAAAAAAAAAAGAAGCACCCACAACTTCCTTCTTCGGCACACGCAACAGTCGCGCGGCCTTCCAATTCATTCTCCAACATCGGAAACTCCCGACATCGCCGGTCGTCTCGACTCTCTCTCTCTCTTCCCATCGCTACCCACCGGCATCGATCGCTTGCCACCCCGGAAATTCTTACTCCAATCCTCCAGCCTCGTCCGCCTTATACACCCCTTTTTCGCTCCCTTCGTCGGTGCGGTCTCCGATGACTCAGCGCGTGCGCGGAGCTAATATACATTTCAGATGCAGTACTACGCGCGGAAGTCCGGCGAAAAGTCCTTCGCGAAAATGTATTCCGCACGCGCACGTGTTGCGCCCTCTTCCATATATGCATACATCCAGTGGACCTTCGTCTACGTTTATATATATATATATATATATGTGTGGGTTGCCTATACGCAAGAGGTAGAAATCTCGCTCAGAATTAACATGGCTAGGAAAAGCGCGTGTGGCATTGCGGTCTCGCCAGACTTTTCCGTATTGCGAGAGCAAGCGTGTGTATTCTCTGCTCTCTCCCTCTCTCTTTCCTTTTTTCCTTTTTCAACTTTTCGGCTGTAGTAATGCTTGGTCCAGCCAGCCGTCTCTCTACGGATCACGGCGCTTGTCATACCGGTTTTTCCCGTATATGCTAAGCGCTCCCAGCGTAAAACTCAAATAAAACTTCGCTACTTTTTCCGCGGCGCTGGAGGAACGGGGAAAACTACGCCGCCGTGTGTATATCGTGAGATGCTGCTGTCTCCAGCGGTTGCTGTCCCCTTTTTTTTGGAGGCTAGCCGAGACGGTTTTGTGCGCGACGATATATATGTATGTAGACGGATGGGTGGAAAACTGTTTCATTATACGCTGTAGAGAGCGATTTTTTTTCAAAGTTGTCGGATGTTTTGTCCATGAGAATGATATTTGGGAGGTTGTCCAGGCGAAAAGCAGGGAAATGATGAGCTCGTTTGACCTTCGGTGTACACAATGTATGTTTCTCATGTGCTAGTGACATTTGAAAGGTATAATTAAAAGTTGAAGGGTTTGTTGGGATATATGAAAAATTTTATTTTAATTAGACTGGATAGTAATGAGATTTTCCTCGTATAATTACGATTCTAAAATAATGAGATAAATGAGAAACGTCGATTTTTATTAAATATACTGTTATACAGTTCCATTAAATTTCGTGTGTCTTTTCATGATTTGGTCCTTTTCTTCTTATCTTTTTCTGGAGTCTCGCTTTTCTTTTGTCATTTTGTAACAGCTTCGGGTATAAAAATATTTTTACGATTCAGCAAACGCATTCTTTTGCAGGGGAAACTCGGTCATGCAAATATTCTTATATATCGACAAGTGTTTTTCACGAACTGTTCTAGAGTATGCACTTTTCAAACTATCTGTTTTACATAATTTTATCAACTTATGCTGCCTGAGTCAATATATTTCATTTTACTATCTGAGGTCGCGTTTGAAAAATTTATTTTCATACTTTAAAATAAATTCTGTATTATTTGTATTACTTTAATACATATAACGTTTTTCAAAAAGCAAATATTTTATTTTGATATTATTTATTTTATTGGAACGAAATTTTATCCAGCCGTGAAATTTACGACATTAAAGAGATATCTTACAGAAACAGCATTGAAACCAAATGAGTTCCAGTTCAGTAATACGATTTTAAAACAGAACCGTTTCTGACCATAAACAAAAGAACTAGGTACTCAAACTCGTCCACCCTTTCCGACAATTCGAGCTTGATGAATCACACTTTCCTGCGGATACGAGGCAATGCACTCTTGCACAAGAAAAAAAGCAAACATGGATAATTCATGGACCGGCGCATATTGATGACTCCTAAGCCGTCTTTCTTCCTTATCAGTTCCGCGGCTTGGATGTAAAACGACGCAAAGAGAGAGAGGGGGGGGAGAAAGGGAGATGGAGGGAGAATATTCTCGTCGAATACCCGATCACTTTTATGCTTCTTCTCGCTCGCGTCTACTCGTCGGATTGATACTCCGCGGATGAGCGAGCGCTCGCGACGCGACCGACTTTCTTCTCACGAGCTTCTCTACTCTACTTCTTTTTTTTCTATCTCTCTTGAGATGCAGCCAGGAGAGACGCATCGTAAAGTCCGATACAGAGGAGCCGAGTGAGAGGAAAACGGATGCCGGAAAGTTTTCCACGCCTCAAGTGGTTTCTATATCTTTCGCTGCCGCTTTTCCCCGACTTTGGAATTTTTTTCCGGACTTTTTTCGTTGTTGTTCTTTTTTATGGATTTGGAGTTGATAAAATTTATAAATAATACCAATACGTATAAATAATAATGTTGTAAAAAATGATAGTTATGAATGATACGTATTTTTGAATATATCAGATATAAGATAATGAATTATAGTATTTTAACTGAAAAAAATATTTGTATACAAGGTCATGCCATGCCCAACTGGTAATGTGGCAGATGTAGAAACGTGTTGGTTGCAACCGCTGCGTACGACTGCTGCTCGAAATAAACATTTTTGCTTCATGGTTTTAGATTCTAATTTTTGAACAGAAACAGCAAATCGGTTATCCGCTACGCCGAAAGCTTACATATGAACAACACGACAAATAAGACTGGAGCTATCGAGCTGCTTGGGCACTAATTTTTTTCAGTGCCGATAGTAACAATTTCGGGGTTTCATTTTTAGTTATAAAGCCATCAAATAAGATCGTCAACTGATGTATAGCTTACTTATATTTTAAATTTCATAGTGTAGGTCAATTTATAAATAAATCATGATATTTTCCGTAAATTATTGATTATATGTTCCGTCATCATTTCAAGAACATTTTAAATTCTATGAAATGAAATTACCTTGTAATTTATACCTTCAATTATAAAATATGATAAGTAAATATATTGAACTTCAAGAAATGGAAAAATAGGATGTTTGATTTCATTCCATTTCAAGTTTCTCGATAAAATATTAATAACTACGTACATTTCGTAAAACATGAAATTAATTTCCTGTACTCGGAAATTTAATTTTAAACAGAGATCTCATTTACCTACTTTTATATTTTTAGATTGAAAAACTGCATAATTAAGTATAAAGTAATTGAACGTAGAAGTTAATTATCTTATAATTTTATTGTTATTAATACCGTGGATTTAATTTGCATAAAAACAATAGCTTTGAGGCAAAACGTATATCTAATCCTAATGTAAACGAATTGAATTAATCAAAGTTATCGAGGCGCTTTGTATAAGAAGTGAAGCCTCATCTCCGTATTTACATCCACAGAACGGGAACAAGACGTGCCATATTTTCCGCTCAACTCTTGAAACCTCATCTCCATATTCTTATCCATTTCCTGCTCTCCCGAACGAACCTTCGTCTGCCACACCAACTTTTTTCCACTCTTCCCTACGTTGCCTTATATTCATCACTCAGTCAGTCTCTTTCTCCACGTACACATATCTCTCTCTCTCTCTCGCGGTCGATTTTTCTCCCTTTTTACGAGCACACCCAGCACACCGCTCGAAAGCGCATTCGGGCTCGAGCCGTTTTTCTGCGCATCAGTGCCGCTTTTCTCCCGTTCCCGATGGATCCTTTGACGCGATTTGCTCTCTCTCTCTCGCGCGCTTGTATAAATGAACGCTGTGCAGATGGGATGGATAGAATAGCGCGCGGCCAATTACTTTTGCCCCGTGCGGCTCGCTTCGAGATCGCCGGCGAATTATTCCGGTAATCTCCGTGGCGGGATTACCTCTTTAATGCGTCTCGAGTAGGATATTAATTCTATTCCTCATTCGTAATTGGCTCTTTGAGAGGAGTTCGCGGATGTGGTACCCGCGTCTTTGATTAGACTGCGTTCTCCTATTTCTCGTCCCTTTGATGATGTCAGGTTTTCTTTTTATTTCAATTTAGAATTATAAATAGCGAACGTATTATTTTTATTATTTGACGATGAGCGATCGTTAGATAGACTTTGGGTTACAGTAAACAAATTTAATAAGACTAAAATATTAATTACTGAACATAAAAAAAAATAATTGCTTCAAATCAACAAGATATACTTTACATCTACATCCAAATATTATAAATATTACTTTTTTGCACATTCACATATTCAATTTTTCCAATGTACGAGAATCACGAGAATCTCGCATCCAGTATATACGGAAGCTTGGCCCATGGTCATCGATTAACTCTGGCCGTAAATCTGCCGAAACGGCAATTGTTGTATAACCCAGCTCAGCGCACGTGTATATATATAAACTTGCGGAGCAAACGGCTCGTAGCATTGTTCGCGGTTAACCGGCCGGCCGTGACAAAGCGAAAACGGAGCCGCGTGTCGCCGAAGCAAAACAATAACCCGCGTCCGCATCCCCGTGACAAGCCCGTTCCGGTTTTCTTCTCGACGCCTCGACAACGCCGCTACTGCCCTTCTTTCTCTCTCTCTCTCTTTCTGTCTCTCGTTCTCTTTTACCCTTACATGTTGTTTTTTTTCGCCAGCCCTTTGTAACCGATTTATCTGGCTTCGTTTTTGTACGAGTTACAATAGAGCTCATTTGACGGCGAACAGATTATGACGTGGCGCGCTTGCGAGATAGAGAGAACGTGGGAGAGAGAGAGAGATAGGAGGATTAATGTACGGGATGAGATTCCTTTTGTTGGATCTATCATTGTATCTCGATATCGTAGAGTTCTAATTACTTTCATACGCTAGATTAAGGTTTTTTTTTCATTCTGCGTTCGATTTTTGTCGTTTCAGGTGAATATATATTCTTTGATCAATATAGACACAATGAAACATCTTTCTAATTTAACCTAAACGTGTATGACAATTATGATTAGTTAAAAGACTATAATATTTAAGAGACTTAGCAATCAATCCTTTCATTCACATTTTTGCGGTAATTTTACATAATAAAGCAATCTTGTATGCCGCTGCTATATTATACCCTGATAAATGACCTTTAGCTTCTTTATTTTTCGAAATCCAACTGTAAAAATAGTCATCCCTAAACGCCAACTTACGTCAACGGAAAAGGTACCGATCCCTTAACGCTCAGAAGAACCGGAACCACGCCGTGTATTATCTTCCGCAGCCGTCCGGATGCGCGAAAAAGCGACGTCGTTAATAAGAGCTCACCACACAGGCACGCCAAGGAAGAGACTTCCTTCGCCGTTTTTGCTATATGAATCCTCTCTCTTTCTCTCTTACTGGTGCTCTCCTTCGCAGTCAGTGATAAATGCGATTCTTTGTCAGGGAGTGTGACGCGAAGGATCTATACCGTCATAGCCGCGAAAACTCATAATTCCTCGGGAACGCGGCGAGCCTGAAATACGGCTGCGCTCGGGTGGATCTGTAAATGAGCAGAGGATTGTTTTCCATGTGGATTTGCAGGGTCGATCTTGCAAGACGCTGTATATACATATAGTGAGAAAGGGAGAGAGGGAAAAAGAGGGAGTCAGCATTTAATGGGATGAAACATATATCGCGTTTGTTGCGCGTGAGCGGCGAGAAACTGGGTTAGCTGGCGAAAATTGAATTTTGGATGTATAGAGCTTGAGTGGTTTCAGTTATGAATGCGATGTAATTGTAAATTTCTAGAAACGTAAAATATTTTACGAGGATGTATGGAAGATTAATTGAAAAATTAATGCTATTGTAATTAAGAAAAATAGAAGTAACTATAATTAATAAGATTCAAACGTTTGTTGAGGAAAGTAAATGAATGCTTACTACAACTTTTTATAACTATAAACTAATACTGAAATTTAGCAACTTCAACTCTACAGAATAACATGATTCTAAAGCATAATTTTGGTTTGTATTTATTTCTAAACATATTTGATCTATACCCTGGTGGAAATCCAAAACATTTTTTACCCAATAACTGACTATTTATTTTAGAGTTGGCCATAAAATAGGCACTTTTCTTGTCTAGTTATTAGCTCCCGGTGAAACGCTTTTT
>JAWWEQ010051596.1:0-10019 GCA_035583055.1 Torymus tubicola | reverse complement strand
TTTATTTTTTTTAAACGTTTGTAATCTGCACATACAACTACACTATCAAATTGTTAAATACTATGTATTACTTGCTATGTCCGCGCTTAAGGGGATATTTCGTAGAGCGTTAATAAATGATACTACAAACAAATATCAATTGCAGGATAGTAAATTATATAGCACTCCTATGGAATCGAATTTAAAAATTGAAAAGGCTGAAATATGCGAGTCAAGTATTAAATATAGAAATTTGATAGGTGCATTATTATATACAAGCTCTAGTACAAGGCCTGATATAAGTTACAGTGTGAATTATTTGATTAGGTATCAGAATAGTTATAATGAGATACATACAAATATGCTTTGTGAATCTGGAAATACTTGTATTTAACTAAAGATTTAAAGATGAACTATAAAAGAAATATAAATTGCAAAACTATAGATTTTTATGTAGACGCAGATTGGGCTGGTGATAATATAAACAGAAAATCCACATCTGGATATGTTATTCAAGTGGTTAGAAATGTAATTTATTGGAAATCGCGAAAACAAAAAACCGTAACAAAGGCCCCAACTCATGCAGAATATGTAGCCTTGTCTGAGGCAGTTAATGCAGTAAAACTTATGCTAGAGTTATTGAAAAATTTTAGTGTGAAATTGAGTGATACTGTAAAGGTATTTGAAGATAATACAGGCGCAATAAATAATATAGCAAATTATGGAAACTTTACTAAGAACTCGAAGCATATAGAAATACATTACCACTATGTTCATGAAAGCGAGAAAGAAAAAGAAATTGTAATAATTAAAACCGATTCAAATGATAATGTTGCGGATATCATGACAAAAGCATTGTATAAAGATAAGTTTGAGAAGTTCAGAAAATTACTGAAGATAATATAATAAATAAAAGTTTACAATATATCTGTAAGGAGGCGTGTTGAGAATAGTATACATCTATATTGTAAACACGGAAAGTTGTGACGTAATGATTGACTATTATTGGCCAAAACCCTCTCGATGACCTAGCCATCACCCTGTCACTCTCCTCTGCTCGACCTGAGACTCAATTCTCGACAAGAGGGTTCAAAATTAGCAACAACTCCCTCTGCGACTCGACTACCTTCGCTAATGTCCTCCAAAATGTTGATCGTACCTAAAGACGACACAGGACTGGCACACAATCACACTCGCAAATAAATAATTCCACAGTTTTATTAAAGTCACTATTGATTTTATTAAGGATATTCTCCACTAATCCAACCCTCACAGGGTAATTGCCCCGGGCATGACCTCTGGTACTGCTATCACTGGCGGCGGCTGAAATCTGGAACGATAACGCTCGAAAAATACTCTCGAACTCCGACACAAATATTCCTGACGACTAGGTAGTCGCTCGAACATTCACTCTCGACGCGCGAACTCGACCCTGAAACCCACCTTCCTCGAACACTCGCCACCACGTACCCGTACTACAAATCTCCTTACTCACGCGTGTAATCACTGATGAAAAACAATACTATCCGTCCCGGAGGTTCATGAGTAATTGAGAGATCATCGCGATCGCCCTTTACTCATCACCTTTGATCCTTACGGGCGATAGCAAGTCATCGTGCGACGAGACCTACCTACCGCTCTCTCGAATTTCCCTCCCGGGAGGGCGAGACTTGACCCTTGGAGAAGGGGTCAAACTAGCGCTACTTTGCGAAGAAGAGGAAGAAGAGGAAGAAGAGGAAGAAGAGGAAGAAGAGGAACAAGAGGAAGAAGAGGAACAAGAGGAAGAAGAGGAAGAAGAGGAAGAAGAGGAAGAAGAGGAAGAAGAGGAAGAGGAAGAAGAAGAAGAAGAAAGAGGAGGAGAAGAAGAAGGAGGAGGAGAAGAAGAAGAAGGAGGAGAAGAAAAAGAAGGAGGAGAAGAAGAAGGAGGAGGAGAAGAAGAAGGAGGAGAAGAAGAAGAAGAAGTTATCTATGAATCAAGTATCAATAAGTTCTTACTATTAAACAATGCCACCGAGTTCATTGTATTTGTAACGAAAACTATTTGTAAATACATAATAAAGCAACTATCTTTTAAATGAAAATCTGTTTGTTTCTTAATTACCCCTATTTTTAAAAATCTAGTAAAACCGGCGACAGTAAAATATTCAAGACGTAAGTTAAATAATCTGATTCACATTTGAGCGTGCATGTCATAAGTTTTACAGTTTGTCACTTCAAATTAGCTTGTCAACGCATCAGCAATCTGATTTCTCGAGCAGCTTGTGACTTATAAAAAACATTATCTACTTAGATAAAACAGTTTTTTTCATGGATCCGCCGTGGAAACATCCTTGGACATCTATGGTTTTTTAAAAACTTTTTAAGACACATTGATAGTAGCAAGGTACACTTTGATCGAATAATAGTTTATTATTCCGAATAGCAATCAACGTACAAAGAACTGGGTGATAATATTGAATTTCACGAGGGGTTACGAACAAATTCAGACTTTGTAGATTACCGCAGACCAAAATTGATAATTATAGATGACTTGATGCGTGAGTCGTCGGGTGGTAACAGTGTTTTTGCCAATCTTTTTACCAAAGGGAGTCATCATAATAATTGAAGCGTTTTGTTCATCACGCAAAACCTTTTTCCCAAGGGTCAACATTAAATTTTGTTAAATTCTAATTATACGGTTATTTTCAAAAATCCTAGAGATAAATCCCAGATACAGTACCTAGCTGTATCCTGACGGGTCCTGAAAACCCACAATTTCTACAGGAGGCTTATCTTAATGCAACTAAACATGCAACGACACAATCGTCTTGGGAAAAAGAATTTGAACATTATGAAAGCACTGTTTCATTTTGATAACAACCTGCGGTGTGTTTTATTACATAAAGCGGATAAAAAACTTGTTATTCTCATTTGTGAAGGTGATTTAAATATTTTACGTGGTAACGTACCGTTGAAAAAAAACTATAAAAATAAATTCAAAAAGTCCGCAATATTCTTAAGAATATTAACTGATTCTACTCAAAGTTTGAAAAATAAAAAAAATTGATTATCAAATACTAGAATTGTTTACCTCTTATCTTTAAAAAGTTTTAAACGAATACCCCTAGAGTTGTTGACGAAGTAAGGGTAGTAAATAACGACGATGTAAATACCAATGAAATAAACCGCAAAGTAGATGAGAACATAGTAAACAGTTTGCCAACAAAGTTTCAATTTAAAGCAAAACAGTTGTTGCAACGATTGTCTGTTTTCGGTGTAACAAGGGATGATCGTGGTAAAATTACTATAGATGGCAGTGTTATCAAAGGTGGAAATATAGTAGATTTGATTAGCGATACCGTGAGAAATAGAAAACAAACGTTGTCTCATGGTTATGGTCAGTTTGCTCAAGCACACCGAAAAGCAAATACCCCGAGAATTTATTGTTAACAATAAAATTTGGGAACTTGTTTCTTCACCACAATCTGGTAGCGACGACGAAGAAATCCAACAGTCTGATAGTGAAAAAACAAACGAAAATCCTTCGAATAGGTCAATTCCAAAAAAGTTGAGAAAAAGATTACGCCCCACAGAAATACCTAGACATTTCACAAAAGTTCGTATTCTTCCATGGGATTAGAGAAAGGTTAGAAAGGTATCAACCCACTTGACGATTATTGTCGTGAACATGATCTAGCATATGCAAACAGTGGTGATCGTAGCAAAGCTAATTGCTCGTTGGCGAAGCGTGCCTTTGCTAGTTTCTTGTCTGAAACAGCTACAACTAACGAGAGAAGTGTGGATTTATTCACAACTTGTTGTATGATTAGTAAAATAACTTTTGACAAGTTTTCTTTGTACATTAAAAAAATAATTAAAGAAAACGTAAAAAAGAAACTAAATAGGTTTAAGAATAAGATAAATGGAAAAAACATTGAATAATTTTTTTCTATCGACCGCCGAAATTACCAGCTTATGCCGGCGCCTATGACCTTTTAAAATTAATTGGTAAAAAACGTAATCGCAAAAAAATTATCAACTGGTTTGAAAGTCAGGATGCTTATACTCTACATAAACCTGTACGTTATCATTCCCCACATAGGTCTTATGACGTTCGTAATCCTTTTGATGTGTGGGAAGGAGATCACGCCGACATACGATCATTAAAAAGCTATAACGATACATATCTACTTGTGGTAATACATATCTACTTGTGGTTATAGACGTTTTATCAAAATTTGCCTATTCGTAACAAAACATGAAAAAATGGCGCTACAGTTTTTGAACGTATTTTGGTACGTTGTAAAGGACAACACCTCACGCTTTTTCAAACTGATAAAGATAAAGAATTTCTGGGCAAGGAGATGCAACTAATTTTGAAAAAGAATAGTATAAATTATCGTGTGGTTAGAAATTCTGATATTAAAGCGTCTGTGGTTAAAAGGTTTAATAGAACATGGAAGGGTCGATTATGGCGATATTTTAACCATACAAATACGTACAGATATACTGATATTTTACAAAAAATTGTTACTGCTTACAATAATTCTTGGCATTCTGGTACTAAAATCCGAAACTAAAACCTAACTCAAAGATACAACACCACTCTTATCGAATAAAAGTACCTTGTATTTAGGGTATCGCCCTAAATACAAGGTAACGGACTTGGTGCGTGTCAGTCGTGCCAAACTAGTGTTCAAGAAAACATATTAAATTGGCTGGACTTTGGAATCGTTCAGAATTATACGTATATCTGCCAAACGTCAACCACCCGTTTATACTTTAGAAGATCTTGACGTTGAACCAATCGAAGGTTTTTTCTACGAGGAAGAACTTTCCAGAGTATAAAAAGATTTAAATATAGAACCATTTCGAATAGATAAGATTCTTAAAACTGAAAGTAAAAGGAAAAACAAAAAATATTTTGTAAGTTGGAAAGGTTATCCCGACAAATTTGATTCCTGGATTTCAGCAAACAATTTAAAAAGAATATAATGAGGGAACGATTTTACATAGTATTATCTAGTAACAACAGTATGAATGTGTTTCCTGTAAATAAAACAACACATTTTACCACACAGTTACCTCAAAATACTTATTTACACGGTGAGTGTTCTGTAGCTCTTTGCGAGATTCAGATACCCCACACATTACAACATATTTCGATTGATAACTATGAGGATATGGTCCGCGTAAAAACAATTGAGTCGTTTTTATCAAACGATTTGAAGCTCTAATCAGAAAAAAAGAAGGACACTGTTGCCCAATTATCCCCTAGAATCTACACAGATATGGAAAATCTTTTACAATAAATAAATAATTTATCTAACATGAAAAATCACTTACAATTCAAAATACAGCGTGGAGGGTTAATAGAAATTGAACGAACTTGTCAAGATACTTGTGCCATGAGTTTTCACAGTTTAATTTTGTCTGGAAAACTCTTGAGAATTATTGGTTTTGAAAAACATAATCTTGAAAAATTTAGAGATACAGTTGTTGGATAAAGGCCTGCCGATCTTGTTAGTGGTTTATCGTCAATAATAAGAGTGTATAGCGATATTTGTCAACCTTATGTTACAGGTAATCTACACACACCTCTTTTACGCATAGTTCCTCTTAATATAAACGAGTATAAATATGGTAGAATTGAGATTAAAAACTTTACTACACCAACGTATATTCCATTGTTATCTACGTTATTTCAATCGATCGCAATAGATATGAAGGACCAAGATGGAAACCCTATAGCATTCGGTTACTGTACGTTGACAGTGACACTTCATTTTAAGAGAACGTCGTAAGATGGGTTATTTTGAAACAACTTATGATAACCAAAATGGCCACGATCTATTGCAGTGTTTTATCGCTTGTAAAAAAGTGGCAAGGCTGTAGGAAAGGCTGCTGGTAAAGAGGCTTTATGAACAGGTGTAAATATTTTAGATAACATTACACATGAGAAACCCTTTAATGAATCTTTTGGTAATAATATTCGAGAATCAGGAAAGAATTTCAAAAGAAAAGCCGAAAAAAATTGGATAAACTTGTAAGTGGTTCAGAATATAAAACTAAGCGTCGAACAAGGAAACAACGGTAGTCTGAAAACTCTGGTACACGTAACACCAAATTTGGTATTATAAAAAAGACCCTTAAAAATAAAAGGAAAACTTTGAAAGAAAAACGTACAGCACTTGATATTTTTGAAGTGAAATCGGAAGTGAATTTATTTAGTGTACCACCTACTCAAACAACGATAGAAAATTCAAATTACGTTCAATACAACCCAATATCATCGTTAACCGAAGGATCACCAATAGAGTTTTCTATACCAGGAACTAGTGAATATATTGAACTTGCCCATACTCTGCTTAGTGTTTGTGTAACTATTGCACAAACAGTAACACCTCCTGAAACCATAGATAAAAATACCGTAAAAAAGGTTGGTCCTGTAAATAATTTTATGCACTCGACATTTAACCAAGTTGATGTGTTTTTTAATCATAAACCTGTTTCCCCACCCAATAATGCCTATGCTTATCGATCATACATTGAAACTGTATTAAACTATGGAGTTGCTGCCAAAAAATCTCATCCCAGTGCACTATGATACACCGACACCCCTGGGAAAATGGATGCTACAGATGACGAAAACGAAGGTTTTTCAAGTTCTCGAAATCTTATGGGTGAGGAGAAAAACATTGATATGATTGGGTATTTGCATTGTGATGTTATCAATCAAGACAAATTATTAATTAAGATGTCGAAGTACGTGTGTCTCGTACGATCACGAGATGGCTTTTGTCTTATGGATCAGACAGGGCTCTATACAGCACAAGTCACTGAAGCTGCTCTCTTTTTACGACGTGTCAGACTTAGTTTAAGTATTAAATTAGCTCACGAAAAAGCACTTTCGAAAACAACAGCTAAATATCCCCTCACACGTGTAGAAGTTAAAGCTATTACAATGCATAGTGACATTCATGGAGAAACACTGGATAATGTCATTTTAGGACAATTATCAAAAGGAATTATTCTTGGTTTTGTAGAAAATAAAGCTTTTAACGGTAATAAGAATCTCAATCCGTTTAACTTTAAAAATTTCAATATAAATTACTTGTGTCTTTACACCGATGGTGTCCAAGTACCGTCTAAACCATTACAACCTGATTTTAAAACGAACAATATGTATGTTGATGCATATCATACTTTATTTTCTTATACAGGTATCCATTATTATATGAGGGTAATTTGATCTCACGCGAGGCTTTTGCAAATGAATATTGTGTTTTCGCTTTCGAGTGGACACCTGATTTGTCAGCAAATCAAGATACACACTGGAATTTAGTGAAATACGGTAGTGTAAGAATTGATGTACGTTTTGATGATCCATTAAATAGTACTATAAATTATATAATATATGCTGAATATGAAAATATACTTGAAATTGATTCGTCACGTCAAGTTCTCATGGACTATAGTGGTGGTAGGGGAAAGTTTATAAAAGGAGAGAGAAGTTTTCTAATGCGTTAGTCGTCGATTGGGCGTGTATTTTGAAAACTATGAAAATCGGTATCGTTGTAGATATATAGTGTGTCAAAGATTATAAGAACTGCGTATTGCTAGAAAAAGTGGGAGTTCTTTCGTTAGATCTGAATTTCATAGGGCAGCGTTTTTCCAAATAGACAAATAACTGCACTATGTAAAGAGGCTAGAAAAGAAAACGATTGGTTATCACGAAATCATCACGAAATCATCACGGTCTGGACTGGTTTGATCAAGGTATTTCCGAAAAAGTGTTGTTCAAAAACCTAACAGAAATTTGTAAGAGAGCAAACAAAATTTATGTTCGTGGTAGTATGAAAGTGACAATTTTACGAAGAATTACTACACGATACATTATAAATTTAGAACTTGAAGAAGGTTGTACACCGTTTCACAAACTCACAGCATCTGGTAATTACTGTAAGTAGCGTGTCTTAAAATCTTGCTTCTCAAAGTATAGTTGTGTTTTGAACAACGCCTCTAAGTTAAAAACGTGGTTGAATACACGTGGTAAAACGCAAACTGGTGAAGAAGAATTTATCTTTGAACCACCTATTAATCTCTGTGATGACCAATATACAAATTCAGCGGATTTTATCTCAAATTCGTGCAGACGACGTGGGGGTCTTTGCGGCCGATCAAATTCCCTTGGTTTGGACGAGACCGACAGCTTTTATTTTCAACACCCAAAGTCACGATAAATCTGGTTTGCTTTGGGTTGCTATTTATGTCAATAAAAATGGCGATGCTTGGTACTTTGATAGTTTTGGTGTGCCTCCCTACATACCTGATCATATAAACCGCATTCGAAGAAATGTTAGAAAATTTCGATGGAATTCACGACAATTACAAAGTGAAACTTCAGATACATGTGGCTGTTTTTGTCTCATGTTCTAACATTACATATCTGTGAGACTTGGAATTGGATTTTTTCTCGAAAATTTTTCCTACAGCTTGCGCAAAAATGATCAAATTGTTAGAAATCATGTTTCAAAATTGCATAGTTGACATATTTCAAATTGTACAAACTGATCAAATTGTACTGTCGACATATTTTCACAGTACTATCATACTCCTTTCATTAACAAACCCTCCCCCACCATCTGTTCCGTGCTAAAATAACGCATAAATCAGCGTCCATTAACTATGGCTAATAACCTTGCAGATATTAATGCGGCCTCCTCATCAACGGCGTCACTCAACATTACTCTGTGTCATTGTAATGCCCAATCCTTATCGTCGCACTTACATGACCTACAAACAGCAGTTGAGGAAAATCATGTGCATGTACTTGGTATTACCGAGTCTTATCTCAAGCCATCGATCTCCTCAAAACTCGTCGACATCCCCGGCTTTAGATTGTTTCGTGTCGATCGCCTTAGCATAGATCATGGCGGTGTGGCTATGTACGGTCACGAGTCTATCTGCCCAGAGCGAAATTTATGTTAAAAGACCGGAATTTTTATTCCTTGAACTATCCGTAGGCCGCCTCAAACTTTTGTGTGGGACTATCTACAGCGTGCCAGATTGTGGCTACTAGTCCAACGTCGAAGATGCGATTCTGAATTGTAATTGTTCTTTCGATTTTTCAATCATTATGGGCGACTTCAACATCAATTGGCTCAGTTCGTCTTCCACGCGTCTCACTTTAGTCGACTCTCTTATTACATGTAGCCTCGAGAGAGTGCCCTTTGCTTTCACACGTCACTCGGTTGATAAGTCACCTTCAACTATCGACTACATTTGCGTTAGTGATCTCGTGCTAGTCACTAAATATAAGCAGCTTTAGTCCCCATCAATTTCAAGGCATGACTTAATTTTTGCCTTGCTGGCTTTTCCCATGCCCTCTTGCGCACCACGCACTATTACACGGCGCTCCTACAAAAGTCTGTGTGCCCATTTTATGTACTTTGCACCGAATGTATTATGATGTGATGTATTGGCTATCTAGGACTCGTGAGTCCTTAGCTAAAAATAATAAATTCAAATTCAAATTTTGTATGAATAGTATAAAAGAAAGCGTCTCGCACAAGCTATTCATTAATTCAGTCAATCGCTCCTGCTGAAAATAATACACAAGATGGCTGGTCAAGGCAAACGGAGATACAAGACAATGGCCGGTTAACATAATTCTACTATATTTCATTGCCATCAGCTGCTGCCGATGGTGTACAGACTAAACAAATTTTATACCAAGAAAATTACAATTGTATTTTGACCTATTGAATTTTTACCTGTGATCCGCCTTAGTGCTGACAACTTTGTTGGTATACCATTTACTGTAGATGAATGGCGTTTATTTGAAGAAAATTTTCCAACCATTGAGAAATTCTTTGAAACTCAAGATGGTGATATGCTGGATACAAAGATATCGTTTAGCCATTTCAGCATAAGACTTATTACGTGTTATGGCGACAAGACAATTGAAATTGTGGAAGAAGCGTCGCGAGCGTCGTAGAGAGTAGACGTGTTTATATTTTGCTCTGCACTATACACTACTATAGCCCCGTTTAATTTTT
>JAWWEQ010051595.1:0-10019 GCA_035583055.1 Torymus tubicola | reverse complement strand
TGACAACTTTCAACGCAATAGCGGAGCAAAGCGAAGCGACGGTGAGAGAAGTGAAGATTGCTTTCCGTCAACTAGAGGACAAGAGCCGTGAGTTAGACACACTGCAAGAAAAGATCATAGCATTATTAGACGAAGATGCGAACGACGAAGCGCTGCTCAAAGAATGCGAAGATGCCGACGAGTATCAGAGAAGATTTTTGGCAGCGCAAGTTTTATTTGAGGAACGCACTGTAGTTGTGAATAACACTACAACTAATGTAGTCCCGGCAACAGCGACGCCTGGGATAGCAGCTACCGTTTAAACTGCCTAAAATTGAGTTAGTGAAGTTCAGTGGTTAAGTGCGCGAGTGGCTTCAGTTTTGGAGTTTATTCAAAAAGATACACGAGGGTCAAAATATAGCAAAGGAGAACAAGTTCCAGTATTTGTTTCAGGCAATGGTTCCCAATTCGAGAGCAGAAGAAATAGTGAAAAGTTATTCTCCAACCGAAGAAAATTATGATAAAGTCATTGAAAGTTTGAAAGGTAGATTCAGCTGTGAAGATTTACAGATCGACGCTTACATGCGTGATTTATTACAATTAGTATTTTCGCTACAGCATTCTGTGACCTCAGCGAATAGCAAGCCGCTAACTAGCTTATACGACAAGATAGAGTCGTACTTAAGAGCGCTGTTTGCCAGAGGAACTACTGCGTGTATATCATCGATTCTGAAAATCTGCGTGAAAATGCATCGAAGTCTGAAACGGTAACTCGACGTGCAGAATATAAGTTGACGCAAATTATAAAATTCTTAGGAGAAGAAGTACGCAATGAAGTTGTAATATCGATGGCCGTGAAAGGTTTTAGTGCAACAAGTAATGATACTGGTGTTGAGAAGGAACGAAGTGATAAACAACGTCCAAGTAAAGATATACCTACGGCAACTGGGCTTTTGATAACTAAAGCGAGAAGAGTTTGTATATTTTGTGATCGTAGTGATCATGCGAGTGAGAATTGTCCAGAAGCTAAGAAAATGACTTTACTACATAGGACAGATCTTGTCAAAAGGAAACGTGCTTATTTTTATTGTTTGAATGTAGGGCATGCGTGTAAAACATGCCGAGTACGTATAAAATGTGATTTGTGTTCACGTCGACATGTAAACTTGATGTGCCCCGATGTTAAAAAAAGTGATAGTGATAAAAGACCGAACATGGAAATTATACGAAGGTGTGATATGTCTAGCATGTGCGATGATCCGCAAGTTTTCATGATGACGTTAAGAGTAAAATTAGTTAACGGTTCTCGCGTAATCACTGTCCGCGCGTTTATAGATACAGGCTCGCAAAAATCGTATATGTTGAAGAAAGTGGCAACGGAGCTTGGTTATGAGGTAAAAGCTAAACGAGATAAGCAGCATTTGCTTTTCGCTGGAGAAAAATTAACGATCGTGAAACACAATAAACAAAATTTTTGTGACAAATTTAAATGGCACTTTCGAATGCAATTTTGATACGTTCAACCTTGACACCATTTGTGAAAAAGTTCCTTTCATTGGAAATGGAGTTTGGTGCAGAGTCAGTCGTACAGCTGCTGGGACTTAAAAGGCAGTCCACCTATGTACCGTTGTCCGGTCTCGGCGCCAGTGCGGCAGGTGCTGCGCGCTGGGCGACGCAGATCGTCCTAAAGTCGGGTGTAGACACGAACTTCAAATTAATCACAGATGCACTGATTCTGCCTCGCTTAACATCGCAGCTTCCAGCGAATAGCATCGATGTTGTCGACTCTCAGCAATTTGCTGGACTCACGCTTGCAGACCCGCAATTTCTCATTCCGAGCAGGGTTGATCTCATCCTGGGGCTGATATTTACGGGCAGTTGCTTCGGTCCGGTTTGAGGCGTTTTCCCCCTTCACAACTTGTGGCTCCGAACACAGCCTTAGGTTGGGTGATTTCAGGCACGTTACAAGTGGAGCGCTCACGGCGGGCGGAGCAGTCAGCGACTCAAACGCCACTGCAAGGTTTGCATTGTGCGTCAATACATGAGCTGGACGACTCTTTGCAGCGTTTCTGGACACTCGAAGATTTTCCGGCGTCGAGCCCTGGGCTGAGGCCCGAGGATGAGGCATGCGGGAGGTTGTTTAAGGACAATCACTCCCGAAACTCGGAAGGTCGTTGAAAGGGAACCCGCCAACCGTCGCAGCTGAAACCAGATAAATGCCCCTCGGCTCTCTCACTTCGATGCATCACCGTTTTGCGCGTAACCCGAAGGTGGCTAAGGAGTACCAATATTTCATGGAGAAATATGAGCAGCGGGGCATATGACGCGAATCCCATCGTCAGAAATTTCGCGAAAAGAAGCTTGGTACTTGCCGCATCACGCTGTCGTGCAGGCTTCGGGCTGTTCGTGGAAACTCAGAGTAGTTTTCGATGCTTCTAGGCGCATTCGAGACGGGTATTTTCTGAACGACTTCCTATTCACGGGAGCACCGTTACAGAGTGATCTTTCGCTAGTCCTGTTAAATTGGCGTAAATATTTATTTGCTTTCACAGCCGATATAGTAAAAATGTTTAGGCAGATTAACGGGAAACGCGAGGATCAGGACTACCAGAGAATCGTGTGGGCTCCAGCTGCTGGTTCTGCTCCGTTGGACTACCGTCACTTATGGGACGGCTTGCACCGGGGTTTTCTCCGTTTACTTGAGGAAGTACTGAGGGCAGCGTCCCGAGGTATCGAGCCAAATAAAGAGCGGTCGGATAGTTAGAGTTCTTTTAGCCTCGGCACTGGCCACATTGAGTCTTTTGCCAGTCCGAGTTGATAATTTTATAAGTTTAGTGTAACTCTCAAAAGAGATCTTTTAGTCTTGGAACTGGCCACATTGTGACTTTTGTCAGTTCGGATTGTCAAATTTATAAGTCCATACACTGTAATTTTATACAATACATTTTTCTTTAATTAAACACAAGTTATTATTTACAATTCCATCCTATATTCCAAATCCAACTAAGAATACAACAACTGGCGACCGTGACAGGACTTGGAATTTTATAGTGTTTTGAATTGTGAGAAAGTATTTTAACCGGAAAAGGAAAATGGATTCATTAAAGAAGAGAAGAACAGTGTTACGTATTGCATTTTCTAAGACGTTAACGAATTTTAATACGTTAATTGGGCAACAAGAAGCAACGCGAATGCAAATTAATATTGCTTTCAAAAACTTGACATCAAAGAAAGATGATTTGAAAGCATGCCAAGAAGAAATTATGAATATGGTGATAGAAAGTGCTACAGATGAAACCATTCAAAAAGAATATGAGGAAGCTGAGGAATACTACACAAAGTTTTTAACGGCAGAATGTTATTTTCAAGAGCGTATGGCAGTTGCAGTGAATAGTGCGCCGAACGCAGTGAATAATATAGTACATCAGGACTCGGAAAAGACATTTAACCTGCCTAAGATCGAACTTATAAAGTTCAATGGTGAAGTACGTGATTGGTTACCATTTTGGAGTACCTTTAAGAAGATACACGTCGCTAAAGATATCACGGATGAAGATAAGTTTCAATATTTGATACAATCCATAGTACCAGGCTCACGGGCAGCGGAATTAGTGTAAAGTTATCCCCCAATAGGAGAAAATTATGAAAAGGTTATTACAAGTTTAAAAAGGAAATTGGGTCGTGAGAACTTGCAGATTGAAGTGTATGTGAGAGAGTTACTACAGTTGATGTTGCAGAGAGTGTTGAATCCAGATAAACAAATTGTGCTCTCGACTCTATACGATACATTAGAATCGTATCTGAGATCTTTAGAGACATTAGGAGTGACTACAGATAAATGTGCAGCTATACTCTTTCCATTAGTAGAATCTTCATTGCCAGAAGAGTTATTGAGAGCGTGGCAACGTAGTGATCTTTCAAAGGATGTGCTTGAAGACGATGAAGAAGAGGCTGTTGATCAATTGCCGCGATTAATAAAGTTTTTAGAGTCTGAAGTACAAGGTGAGACGAAAATTTCGTTAGCTTCAAAATGTTTTGGCTTAAAGAATGCCAATTCCTCGGAGCGAGAAAAGTTCAAGTGGCACAATCATAAAGCGGACGAAAAGGATGTGCCCAGTGCTCGAGGATTACTTATTACGAATCAACAGAATAATTTGTGCGTATTTTGCGAGAAAAAGGGACATGAAAGTGCAAATTATTTTGTGACGAAAAAAAATGAGTCTTCAAGAAAGGCAAGATTTAGTCAAAAGAAAACGCGCTTGTTTTAAGTGTTTGAAGATTGGACATAGTGCAAAGAATTGCCGCGTAAATATTAAATGTGAAAAGTGCACGCGTCGGCATACTACAGTAATGTGTTTCGATGAAGAAAGTAATTGGAGCGTATATGTCGATAATAGGGTAAAAGGATTAGAAAGTTGACTGATACGAAGCAATGGCGACATGTACCTGGGCATTATAACCCTGCCGATCTGTCTTCGAAGTTGCACTGCAAAGCAACTGCTTGCCTCCAGATGGTGGGAGGGACCCGAATGGTTGCGCCAGATAGTTGAAAGTTGGCTCGAATCCGAGACGGTCATAAACGAAGTAGAAGTCAATGCGGATTTAAAAGGAAAGAGGTTAAATTGTGGAAAAGAAACCACGACACTAATCTCTGTAGCAAATAATAAAGAGACTCAAGGTATACCGTGGTACACTAGGTTTTCGAGTTTTAAGAAATTGATCAGAGTTTTAGCATGGATTAGAAGATTTTATAAAAATTGCAAAATTCGGAGAGTAAAATTAGCAAACGCTAACATTCAACAAATAGAAGCCTTGGATATACAAGAAATTAAAAGGACAGAATTTTTGTTATTTAAAATTATTCAAGATGAAAATTTTTCCAGTCTGCGAGGAAAATTTTTCCAGTCTCGTAGGAAATAGAATAAAAGAAATTAAAGATTTGACAAATTCGAGGCAGTGGAGGCACTTACCTGGACGCCTTAATCCGGCAGATTTACCTTCGAGAGGTTGTTCTATCAATCAGTTATTAACCACAAGATGGTGGGATGTCCCTCCTTGGTTACAGCAGGTAAAAGAAAAGTGGCCTGACCAGCCATCTGTAGTTGACGAGAACGAAGTAAAAGCTGAATTAAGGAAAATAAAGGTACCTGCGCAGAATCAATGTACCTCACTGATCGCCATGCCAAAGAGTCAAAATAACGAAAATGTTAGTAACTTCTATAATAAATATTCTAGTTTTAACAAAATTGTTCGTGTAATGGCATGGCTGCGTAGATTCGTTTTAAACTGTAAAACGGATATAGATAAACGCGAAAAGAAAGATCTGAGTGTCAATGAAATTAATGCAGCAGAGTTGTCTTTGATTAAATGCGTGCAGCGAGAAAGTTTCGAGGATAAGAATGATGAGCGTATTAAACATTTTGGAAACGCTTGGCGTATCAAGTCAAGAAAATGCATCGAAGCCTGAAACTGTAACACGATGTGCAGAGTATAAGTTAATGCAGATTATTAAATAATAGACTACAATTTGAAGGAATTTATTTTAAAGCAGTTGTTTGGACTTGTATGTGAAATCTCACGAAAAAACAATAATTTATAGTTCAAGAACGGGAACGTGCCTTTCGGAGTTTCCCGATATGGATAATTCAGCAACTGGCCGCGACCATATACGCTCGAATCCTCCTTAGTCCTCAACTCTTTTTTGCTCATTCCCTTAATTACCTCGCAGCCGTCAAAGAAAACTCCGAAACGCATCCGAATTTGTCCACCACGTAGACGCGCACACGCAGGTCGCAGCGTCCACTATTTTACAACTATCCAAAACACTTTCCCCGACCTTCTCTAGTACTTTTCTTTACCGGGTTTTCTCCGTTTACCTGGGGAAGTGTGTTCGGTGATTTTAATAATATTGAGAGTGAATTAGAACTCATTGATGACGAACAGGAAGGCAATTTCCTGCAGGAATGCCTTCAAATTGAAGGTAGTTATATTGACACAATTGCTCTTGCGGAAGAGATCTACAAAAAATTAGCAGGTAGACAAAATGAAACGCTTATACGAAAAGATATTTCAAATTCCGTAGAGAATGCTCATTTAATTATTCCAGTTGTGTCCGATTCAAACCGGCGTAGATGTTTAAAATTATCGGAAACAACTCTTCCTAATTTTTTGGGAAATTACGAAGATTGGATGCCTTTCGAAAATACGTTTGGATCACCGATTGATGAACGAAACCACCTCACAGACATTGAAAAACTACATTATTTAAGATCGTGTCTAAAAGGAGAAGCGATCGGGCTTATGCACAAGCGAAAATCATCTTAAAAACGTTCAGGCCAATGAGTGCTTGATTATCGAGAAAAATTTGATAGCATTATTACGCTTGATGCGACACAGAATAATACGACGCCATACGTTCAATCTCTGATCAACACATTAGATGAGTTTATAGGAGAATCAATTCTCGTTCAAAATCTTGAACTAAAATTGCATAAAAGAACTCGCGATAGGAGGTAAGATACATTGAAGCGCGGCATGTTTCCAAAATTAGCTGAAATGACAAATTTCTTATACGATGAAGCATCACGAATAGCTGTAAAGTAAAGAGAAGCGCAAGAAAAAACTCAAGCCTCCGTCGTGGCGATTAAAAATAATGACCAAAATGCCAACAAGCAAGTAGGAAAAGAGCAAAAAAGGCAAGCGTTTATAATACAAGGCTGTTGTTAATGTCCTCATTGCGAGGGCCCAAATTTTTTATATAAATGCAGAAAGTTTAATATGCATAAAAACAAAGTTAGGATGGATTATATTAGGAGAAATAATCGACAAAACAATTCATTCACAAGCAAAACATTGCAATTTCTCATGCACATTTTAGATGAAAAGGTTAAAAAATTCTGGCTTATTGAAGAAATACCAGAACAAAAACATCATTCTAGCGACGAAGATCAAGATTGCTCATATCAGGTAGATTTATTGTAAAAATACCATTTAATGCACAGAAAGAAAATTTAGTTGATTCAGATAATACAACATTGAAACGTTTTTATTCTCTTGAACGAAACCTAGAAAATAATACCTCGTCGAAACAACAATACACAGATTTTTTTGAAGAAATATTTTTAACTAAAACACTTTTCACTAGCACCAAGTTTAGATAAGCATACAGGATACTATTTACCTCACCATGTAGATATAAAAAATGATGGTATCACAACACAGATACGAGTAGTTTTTGATGACTCCGTCAAATCAACCAGTGGATTATCTCTTAACGATACACAGATGCTTGGAACAACACCTTGAGAAAACATTTGTATGCAAATATTAAAATGCAGATTTCACAGATTTATTATAATTGCAGATATTGAGAAAATGTATTAAGAAATGAACGTATGCGAGAGAGATAGAATTTATGAAAAAATTCTATGGTGGGAAGACCGATGTGTTCACCGTGGCTGCTCGAGAGAAACTGATTTTTACAAAGTTTTTGAAATAGTGTCTGAGCTTAGTGGAAGGAGCTGCACAATATTTGAAGAAACTGCTATTGCCGTCAAAATAGGTAATGTAAGGATAGGTAAATGAAAGGAGGGGATGCTTAGTAGAGAAATCGTGCACAGCCTTTTGGAACGTAGACCATAAAGTGACCCTTTTCGGGCGCAGTTCAAGCTGTGTTTGTTTTTAGGATTACAATGGTACCGGTTTTAACATGTAGTTGTAATTACCATTAAGAGGCCATTATAGTAATATTTTTGAATGGTGGCATAAGATGGTACTTTGGGATTTTCAGATATTTTACAACTAAAACGTGCGTTTGTTGAGACTCTTAGGACTAATGTTTGATTGTGGAACATTCGATATCAAATGAATCACATAAGAAGAAAACATTAGATAAGGAAAGCTGCTTACAAAAAATAATCATACTGTGTGTTGATATAATAAATTGTTGTTACGCCGCAACAAAAGTGTTTCCTGTAGTGTATATATCGTCGCTCCCCGCGAAAACTAGCACATTTCCCACTTCTACATAATTTTAGAAAATGTATGAAAATCAAAGGGTATATCAGAATATTTGCGTACAAAAGTTTTATTGTATCTAATTAATTGTATGCAAAAAACTAGCGGGTAGACAAAATGAAACGCTTATACGAAAAGATATTTCGAATCCCGTAGAGAATGCACATTTATATCTCACACGAGAATGAATGTATATTCATTCCCCCATTGATTTAATAAGTATAAAATTCAAAGTGAATAGTGCAAAAATGATTTATTTTAATAATTTAATTAATTTCACTTACCACTTTAAATCTTGTATTAAAAAATCAATGGGAACAACATATAGGTACATGTTAATTAGACACATCAAAACTATTTTGTACGAAAATATTCTTATATACCGTTTGCTTTTAATAAATTTTATAAAATTATAGAAGCGCGAAATATATAGAGATTCGACACTTCATTATCTCATAGAGATATAATAGATAAGCACAGAAAAAATATTAAGAAATATTGGTGGCTCACCAAAATATAATGTACTGCGAAACCTATGTAAAAAATAATCCTTCTGTAAATAATGTAAATACTGCACCTAAAGTGAAATTTCTCCGCCAATCTTCCCTACTAATCCCAAAAAAAATATTTAAAAAAATGAAAATTAAAGTGGGTCCAGTTTTTCCAAACTTATTATTTAACAATTTGATTCAAATATGTAAATGCGATTCTTTGTTTATTGAGAATTAGATATACACTCTGTAAAATTTCTTTTTGGTTTCAATAAACGATTTATTAAAATTTTAAAAAACACCGGTTCTCGCCCGATCACCGAAGTTAAGCATCAATGGGCACGATTAGTCCAGCAATTTTCACTTTTTTCGCAACCCACGAGGGACATACCAGAGATGCGGGTCCAGGATTTTGTTCAAACTTCAATAATTCCAAAAACTTTAATAATTAGGTGAAAAATCACATGTATAAGCATAGTGTCATCTGATAATTAGGTATATGTATATAAAAAAATGTACAATCAATGATACCTTAAAATACGTTTACTTTTTAATAGATTTATTGTACTACATTTAATAGCAAAAAATTAAATTGTATAAAAAGAAAAATAACATGGATTCAAAGTTATAATGTATCCAATAAACACTACTTACGTTTATCTCTTACGATCTTTCAGTACCGATCATCACAAAATATACAAACATTTACATACACATTCGCAAACAAGAATTTTCGAGCTCATTCAACCCGAAATTAAACGCACTTCAATGTAAATAACAAAAATAAACTTCTTTCAAATCCTTTCAGTTCCTTTAGTTTCAACGGAATATACGTTATAAAAGTATAATCTTCTTGTTATCATACGATATTCATATAAAAGTTAAAGAATAATGCACGATTACCATTTTTTATAAAAATTACAAACATTGAAATAACATTTTTAAAAAGTCATACGTAAAAACAGTCTTGAATATAAAATTATGGTACTGAACCATTATTCCCGTATAGAAATCGAATTCTATCTACAACTATCACCTTTCGTATTCATGCCAAAAGAATACCACTGTTATATATCATTATTCAGTCAATTATCACTCATTAAGGTATAACATGAGCGGTGAGTGCCGTATCAAAAGCCCCGAGAATGACTTTCTGATTTTGCTAAATTTTATGATTAAATTTTAATAAGAAACACATATTTTTATTTCTAAACACGTTAATATAGAAACTATGCCTATTAAATATAAACTCAAAAAAAAATTAGAAATTCTTTTCTCGTTTTAGATCGGGGTGCTGTTATAATTCACACTCCTGGTGTGTATATATATAAACTTTAGCCGCTACTATTTATTTATTTTTATCGGCAACCCATTATTATTTTTATACTGACAGAATCCTTATAATAAATACTATAACGATCTACTTTTTTGTTAAGAAATAGTATTTTATAATAATATCATGAATCATTAATCAGCAAAAAAAAAAAAAAAAAAAAAAAAAAAAAAAAAAAAAAAAAAAAAAAAAAAAAAAAA
>JAWWEQ010051594.1:0-10022 GCA_035583055.1 Torymus tubicola | reverse complement strand
GTTCGGATGGTCCTGGCATATTATTAGTGAATTACTGATAAATTTCACTGGACATCCTGCATTATATTTATTCACTACTTCCTTTACGTGAAAGAAATTTTCGAACACTAGGCACCATACCGCTCCTACTTTGTCTTGTTGGTGGCATTTGTAATATTTTGTAAGGCGACAAATTATTTAAAAAAGTATGTTAATTTCCATTTTGGCAGTTCTATAATTTCAAACAGTGTTTATACTAATATGCGCAGTGTTTATGTATACACGTCCGTCCCGTACGACGGTCTGACGAGAACAATAATTCTTTTATAATACTTATTTTTAAGTTCAATTTTTAGTTTTAATAGAATAAAAGACATGACATAAAAGGTCAAATTTCAGCTTTCCGTTGAACTCATTTTTGAACAAAACTTAGCTTTATGGAGATCACCTGTTTTTTTCGCCACATCGACTACAACCATGATTCTTTTCTCCGTCTGCAGCAGTGTAATTTAAGTATTTAAAAACTAAATAAAATTACCTCTCTCATGAAGTAAAACGGTTTCTCATATTCGTCTTCAATCTTCTTCAAAGCATCTGCGCCAACCATGTCAAATAATTTGTTTGTGCTTTCCTCATATTCTTGTTTAATTTTTCTTTGAGTGTCTGATCTGCGTGTAATTTTTTTTTTCTAATATTCTCCATTTTTCATATTCAGCTTCCAGTTTAATGACACATTCATTATCTTCTTGCGTTGGAATTCGAGCTTTTTCCAAATAATGAGACGCTCTTTAATGGTTAACTTCGCACTTTTAGGTAAAGACTTTGAAACTCTTCGTAGGTAATAGAATAAAACAGCACGTACTTGTTTTATCGTCCGTAGATTATTAGTTGCAACTATTTGATTAGTGCAATATCCAATGAGATTGACTATGTCACGTAAATTATAAGCCATTATTGAAATACTAAATAAAACTGTTTATGGAGAGGCACCTCAAAAATGAAAACTACCATATTGTAGTTTGACGAGCCTTTATGTAATAGAAAATAGATTGCTACTACAAGATTGTGAAACTGCCATCTAGTGATGGGTTACCCACGAGACATACCATATTGTATTGTCACATTATTTCGTACTAACTGATTTCTTCGTTGACCCGAAAATGCTTAAGGCAGCGAACCCATGGATAAAAACGAAAACCCGGAATGGCGACAGCCAATCAGCCATTCCGCTGCACGGTACCGGTTTTTGAACAGCCCGTATCGCATACACAACAATTTTTCGGAACTATATATGTTAACTATTCATTTTATGTATAAAAAATTGACTCCTTATCAGTAAGATTGTAACAAACTCATTTTTAAGTCATTTTACCATGATTTTCTATTTTTTGATGATTTTGGCTTATAACTTGTTTTTTCGATTGAATCAGCAAAAACTAATCGTACCATTTGTTTAAAGAGCTACAAATAGATGAAACTATATGTTATTGAAAAAAAATTCATGAACTGTTCACTGATTATCAACGTTAAAAGTCAATTTTTACGCGATTTTTTACGATTTTCCGAATTTTTCGATAACTTTGGCTTATAACTTTTGTATTTCACTATCCTGACAAAAACTAATAGCACCATTCGATTCAACGTCAGAAGTTAAAATTCCAAAATTTCCACTGGTTTTCCAAGTGATGAACGTTTTGACCCGTTTTTTACACGTAAAAGCCATAAGAAACTTTGGGTGCTTTGAGGCACGTGGAAAATCGTTGTTGTGGGTTCAAAACCTATATACGCATGGTTTTTGATGTAGTTAGAAGCCATTTTTATCCGGCCCGAGTGTAAAAAAAATAAAAATTAACGTCCAGCCTAATGTACACTCTATTTATGTATTTTATATAAACTTCAACTTAAATCCAATGATAAAATTATTAAAAATATATTATTATAATAATATATTACTATAAAGATGTTAAAATAATATCATCTATAAAGATGTTAATATAATATAATACTAAAAAGATGTTGTCGGATTGATAATATTAATATTTCAATATAATTTAGTTGAAAAAAACTTATTACGTGCACAAAGTCATCATGTAATTTTTGCAAAGAAAAAAGCATCAGAAAAAAGGATGATGTTTCATTTTAATATCATAAAGAAGTATTTTTTTATTCGCCGTGATTTCTGTTTTCATTGCATTACACTATCAATAATGTAAGATACATACTCAGATAATATATACTTAAACTACATTAAAATTTATATTAGAAAATTAATAGAAGTACTAATCCTATTGTTGTATGATTAAAATAGAAATTAAAACTTACTCTTTAAAAATGCTGCTAGGTCGTACAACGTAGTATCAGTGTCATCACCATTCCACCGTGGAAGTTTTAACATATTTTCTGGATGAAATTTCACACTTTCCGGATTCCAGTCAATAACAATAACCTGTAAAAAAAAATAAGACGGTTCTATGATATTCATGATAATACCTATTTCATCATTTGAATTTCTGTCTTTCTCCAAATTTACATCAAGCGCAATGTTTATTTAAATTACTATTATTTTTCATTAAAAAATTAGAGTGTGCATATGCGTTATTCGCTGGAAAATTTTCTTCTTTGAATGCCAGCTTAATAATGATCATTTTTTCAGTAACAATAATTGAACGTATAATGTGAATGTAAGAGTTTTGGAATAGTAGTGCCCCCTTCTCGTATCAAGAGAGAAGGCCATTCTTTTAGGAGTATTCGCGCAACATTACCCTCACTACAAAGGCCATCAAGGTAGATTTGAAGGAAACGTAGGTGAAAAACTATAGACACGAGCCCAAGTCGAATTGTGTACTAGAGCACCATCCAATACAAGACAATTACTTTACGATTGATTAACGTACAGCGTCATTAATGTTTTCCTCCCAAAAATATTAATTTTCTTCACTTACTGATGAAATAACATCTATTGCCTTTTTCTATATTTTCTAAGGTAGACACGGAAATACCTGCAAAGTATGTGTTTAACTCACCCGGTGTTAAACCATTGATATCTTCCTCACTTCGCTTTGGCAGGAGGCCAACATTTCGCATGTCTTACAAAATATTCTTATTAGCATCAAGAGCGTCCGTGAGATGTCTATATAGGAACGTATTACGCTCTTGAGTAGGTCACATATCCACCTTACTGCTGAGCCGTAGGAACACACCAAGCAGTTCTACACGTCCCGTATGCTCACAAAGTCGATAGGTAGCATTACGCTTGGCAGCAGGCGTCGATGCACCAAGAGGCATACGTTGGTGGGGGATGGAAATTATAGATGTATGAGGTGTGCGGCGCTGCAAGAGCGATGCGTACTTACCCACCTACGTGCTCTTCGGCTTGATAAAAGTTATCGGCTATTCTGCTGCTGTTAGCTGCTCCTAACTGCGGCATAGGTCTCATGAAGCATCTTTTCTTTTGTCGGAACATTTGGCATGGCATAGCCGGTGACATTCCGGGCAGATTCTCAGCTACATCGTTGATGTTTCTCCACAAACAGCACATCTATTCTCCACAGCAAATAAAACAAAACAAAATAAAATACACGGTCTCCTCTGTTGCTGTTATAATTGACAGCTTTCCATCTACTGACGGCTACCCGCAAAATTCAAACTGTCGTTCCGCTGTTTGAAGAGCTGTCGCTGTACGCCAGCTGTGCACCAGCTTGTAGTTCGGCGTATTGCAGACCTTAGGTGTTCCCGAAAGCACATATTTTAATTATAAAGCCTTGCTCTTATTAAAAATATCAAGTGTTCTTTAAGAAAAATATTGTTTAATATCTTTTTTAAAACTCATCAGTCTTTTTAAAGACTATTTGAATTTCATATTTTATAAGTATTTTTGTTAAAACTTTGATTTTTAATAGTTTACAACTATTTTTATTATTTTCGTTTTGATTGATAATAATATTTACAGTGATAATTATAGTGAGTAAATTATGAGTAAATATCTTATATATATATATATAGTATAAAATATATACTATATATGCGTAATTACAGGTCAACCGAGCAAGGTGAACATTCTAAAATTGCTCAAAATTTGTAGACACTTAATTTTTTATTAAAAAAAATGTTCCTAAATTTTTAGAGCAATATTTTAATAATTGCATATAAAAAATTGTCATTTTTTGAAATTTTTTGTGAAAACTCAACTTTTGCCATTTTTTTACTCAAAATCCAAAAACTTTTTGTATAGAACATTGATTAGGAGAAAGTTTGGATTTTACTTCTAGAATGTAGTCATATTTTTTTTATGACCCGTTTTGGAAGCCTCTGATTAGCTGCTTTTCAGTGTACCTTTATCAAAAATAAGAAAGGAGTTCGACAGAATATTTTTTGTTCGACAAATTTTTTTCTGATTCTGTATTGTAAACCCTTTAACACAAACCCTGGACCAAGATTGGTTACAGCTTCAGAAAAGAGCTATGAATTTTTAAAAGATGTAAAAATAGTGAAAAAATTCTGTTTTTGACATGACTAGTGGAGTCAAATTTACTTATTATTGACTTTCATGTGTCAATAGAGGATGATTATATTTTACACCACAGCTGTAAAGTATAATCATAAAAACTATTCATTCTATTAATAATATCAAACTATTGCACGTAGCACGTACAATACTTTGCAAGAATTGATGCTTTAGATAGTGTCTAAAAAACTATTATACATTCATAAGTAGTATAGAGGATAAATTTGACGACAAACAAGTTCTTGCAATGTGTTATACGTACTACCTGCAATAGTTTGATATTGTGGTGTAAAATATAATCATTCTCTATTGAAGAAGCAGCATAAAAACATATTATTAATAGAATGAATAGTTTTTATGATTATATTTTACAGCTGTGGTGTAAAATATAATCATCCTCTATTGACACATGAAAGTCAATAATAAGTAATTTTGACTCCACTAGTCATGTCAAAAACAGAATTTTTTCACTATTTTTACATATTTTAAAAATTCATAGCTCTTCTCTGAAGATGTAACCCATCTTGCTCCAGGGCTTAAGTTAAAGGGTTTACAATACAGAATCAGAAAAAAATTTGTCGAACAAAAAATATTCATACATAGCACTGTCTTTTTTGATAAAGGTACCCTGAAAAGCAGCTAATCAGAGACTTTCAAAAAGGGTCATAAAAAAATTTAACTACATTCTAGAAGTAAAATACAAACTTTTTTCCATCAATGTGCTACCCAAAAAATTTCTGGATTTTGAGTAAAAAAATGGCAAAAGTTGAGTTTTCACAAAAAGTTGCAAAAAATAACAATTTTTAATATGCAATAACTTGTTTAATTATTGAAATATTGCTCTAAAACTTTAGGAACATGTTTTTTTTTCATAAAAAACTAAGTGTTTACAAATTTTGAGCAATTTTAAAATTTCGAGCTGCTCATTTCACCTATCCCGTATATTAATTAAAAAATTCAACTTTTTCAATATTTGCTTCACTTATTTTTTGTAATTATATATAAAAAAGATGCTCCTCACTTTCTGATTCATTTGGTAAAAGTGTTCCAGACTAGCGCAACGTTCCCTGAGGTGTTAAACAAAAATTAATTTATTACAGACTTATAAATCAAAATATAGCAGCCCTGGAGGTGGTAAAATGTTGTTTTTCATGTATACTATTGAGGTATAAAGTTATTTTCCTATATAGATTTAAAAAAAAATTATCTGATTTATTATACTAAAATGTCTTTTTTCAAGTTTTAACCAATGCTTGCCCCCTTAAGAAGGATGAGACCTTTAAATTCCTCTCATTAAAATGATCAGTAAATAACAAATTTAAATTATTAATAAAATTTGGAACTAATATACTAAAAGTATATTAAATCTATGACAAGATAAGCCAAAAATGGAAATTCTAGACCTACTTTGTCCCAATATATGGACTTTTCAAAATTTAGGCTTTACCATCACCTTGCTGACCGAGATGATGGATTTTAATTGGTTTCAGCTTAAATTGTTGGTATATTATGTAGTTTAGCGCTGAAGAGTTGAACGTATCAAAATTATTTGAGTAAATAATTTTTTTCAGCCAAAAACTGCTTAAAATTCATAAAAAATCAACACTATAATTTTTAAGCAGTTTTTGGCTGTAAAAAATTATTTACTCAAATAAATTTGACTCATACAAGTCTTCAGCGCTAAACTACAGAAAATACGAATAATTAAATCCCAACCGGATTAAAATCAATCACCTATCTGAACTTATAGGCAACGACAAAGTATAAATTTTGACATTATGTAGAAAGCAGCTTTAAAGGTGAAGTCACAAACTGCTTTCTTTCCTTCGTACACCCTTCTCTTCCCTAAAACATTAAAAAGTATTGTTTTTAGCTTAATTGTAAATGATGTTGTATTAATATTACAAGAAAAGATATGAATAGTAATTCATATGTTTCAGCACGTACGGACTTAAGCTGACAAACAGTAATTAAACATTTTAAATACATCAGTAAAACTGAGAAAAGACTGGCTAAGTAGGTACAAATTTCTCTAAAAAATAATTATTTTAAATCAGTTGAGACAATAAAATATGTAACTGGAATTAAAATATTCAAAATATCACAAGAAACATACATATAAAAGGAAAATTCAAAACTTATTTTAATATTATAAAAGCAAATTATATAAAAATCTTTAATGTATTGAATATATAATGAAAAGTTTTAATTACTACAAAAGAAAATTAATGCAGATTATAAAAAAATGAGTGACTGATTGTGAGAAAAAATAATAAATATGTAACTTTATAAGTTAGTAGAGAAAAAAGTAATAAATATGCAACTTACTACATGAAAGTTATCGCAACTAGAAGTGCACCTGCAGCTCTTAATCCTTCGGATGATTATATCATATTTCATGATAACACAGGCCCACAAAAAAGTATGGTGCATCGGAGACCAGACCACCTTTATTATATGTTTTTGGGCTCGCTGAATCCGAATCTGATATCAAAATCATCAGGTTAGATTTTTTCAGAATTCACCTAAAATGCTTAAAACTACGGGTATTTCGAATATAAAGTATATGATTTTTTTTGAAAATACGAAACTTTCATGTTTCGCAGTTTAGAATACATAACTTACATGTTTTTCGGCTCGCTGAAACCAAATCTAATGTCAGAAACATCGGCTAAAGTCGGATTCATTTACAATTCAACAAACAAAAAAAGAAAAAAACATGATACTGTATACAGGCTTTATATGTTTGAAAGTATTACATGGTTTACTTTACAATGTAGCTCAATTTGTCGGCATTTTTATTCAATTCCCCAGAACAGACGAAAAACCTAAATTTTTCAGAATTTTTGCTTAATTCTGAATAAATCTGACTTGATCTGATGTTTCTGACATCAGAATCGGATTCAGCGAGCTAAAAAAACATGCAGATTATGTTTTCGAAACTGCCACATATGAGAGTTTGGGATTTTCAAAAAATCATATAGTCTAATGTACGAATGACCTGAATTTTTCAGCATTTTTGCTAATTTCTGAAAAAACCTGACGTCATGCGAATATTCTGACTTCAGATTCGGATTCAGCGGGCTACAAAACATATAGTAAAGGTGGTCTGGTCTCCGGTGCACCATACTTTCTTTTGTGGGCCTATGTAATTTGACTCTCTAAATAACTATCTGGATATAACCTCTTCCAATAAATATCGGGATTTAACAATAATTACTGCTGCAATCCTGAAAAAGAAATGTTCAAAAAGTATCAATGCTTTTTAGAAATTTAATTTTTATTCAAATAATTTATACTTATCTAACAACCAATTGGTGAAAGTTTTGGGCGAAGACAGGGTATAACTTTACTTCAGTGACTGTCTAATGTCTATGTCAATGAAACTAATCTCTAACAAATCCAAAATAAAAACATGTGGGCGCACAGAGCAGCCGACGCTGAGAGCGCGCAACGATCATGGCGCATGGCAATGTTTCGTGGTGCCTTGTAGCGGCACCTTCACACTTTTTACCAGCTGAGCGCGCGATTTGAGTTCACGAATCGCATTTAAGACTTTTGTAGCTGTTTACATTATGTATGTATGTATAAAATATATAAACATTAAATTAGTTAACATATTTTCTTAGTTTAATATGTAGCCGAAACGCTTTTTTCGTAGCATTTTTTTGTTAAAAAATTAATTAAAAAATTATTTTTATAAATTTTAAATTACATTTTAAAATATTATGTTTTCTTTCTTTAACTTTAAAATTAGTTGTAAGAAATTGGTTCTTGCTGTGGCTTACGTTTGCGTGATAAGACCCAAATCGGTAAAAACTGGTGATACGTTTTAATAGAAGTTTGTTGAAATTAAGCAAATATGTCACTCAAACTTCTTTTTACAAGTTTAGAATAATATATAGAATCGAAAAATCAAATAAAAATAATATTGATTTTTTTCGAAATTTAAAGATGTCATCCACCTTAACAAGCAATACGTGGTATTTTACAATTTAGTAATATAAATGCATGTCCAGATCACAAACATTTTCAATAATTCACATTCAAACTAAAAATAACACAAACAATAAAAGAAATATAGAGATTTATGATGAATAATCTTCTGAGTGTCATGAAGACAAGCGTTAAACGACCATTGCAGCTTGTCTACGGAAATGTCGGCATTTGCGCTATTGCGATCTATGGAAAAAGCATGGATGTACCTTAGACAAGATTTAATTTTTATCTGAATTTCAATGTCTTGTCACCTGTAGTTTTTAGAGAACATTAGATGAAGGTAAGCCATTCTCTTAACCTTCTGGCAGCCGGCATTTTTCCTACTGAAAAAGTGTAACTTTCTCGAAATTTTCCATATAAATGCTTCTTAAGTAATAGTATATGTGGGCCAATCATAGAATGACGCCGTATGGCGTCATGCCGGCTGTCAGAAAATAAAATCGTGATGGCATCGGCGAGTATCTTGTACCCACGGAATCTTAGAGTAACTTTGAAAAAAATAATGAAAAAACTGTGGAATATCAGACGCGCCGACACTTACGTCCGACGCGCCACACGAGGGATGAATTTCACAGCGATATTCGGCACGGCGGTTGCCCTGAAACGGCGCTTCTGAAACCCGCCGACGGTACGACTGTGTTGCCAATGCCGAGGTATGACCGTTGGCTTTTTTTCTGCTCTTCTACTCTCTCGACGTTCCCTAACCTCAAAAATATTGATCATGAGATCCATGTCTTGAATTCGGTGTGTGAGAGTTCCCGAATTCGGCATGGCAGACATACCAGAAATAGCAGGTCAGATGTAAAGAATGAAGGTAGCGCTCTCACACAACCCTACAGACGTATTTCATGCCAGAGTTTTTTCAGTGTATAAATAGAAAAAAGCAGGGGTCCAAGAATTGATCCTTGTGGAACATCTCGTTGAAAAAGGCTCCACAAAGATAGATTCTCTTTAGAGATTTTAATGGCTTGGGACCGATTGGATAGGTACGATTCAATCCACTTGCTGTCAAATGTTTTTGAGAAGACTAAAAACACCATAACCGTGACCTGCGTTTTTTCAGCCGCCAATCTGGCCTTAGCAAGGAGTCTGAGAATGGAAGTCTGAGTACTATGATTTTTCTTATAGACATGATATTGATCAAAAAGCTTATGTTTCTTGAGAACATTGATAATCTTCGTCACTGCAATTTTGTTCATTATCTTCGATATAGAGCAGAGTAAACTGATGGATCGAACGTTCGAAGCTGTGGAAGGATTTTTAATTTTAGGAATAGGTTTGATAAGTGATTTTTTCCAATTTGACGAAAAGATACATGTCATAAAAGAGAGTATGATAAAATGTAAAATGATATTGTTTATTATGGGCCAGTCATATTTTAGATTACGACAAGAAATACCGTCAATGCCAATTGAAGAAGAGGTGTTTGTTTTAAGGATATCAAATAGATCCGCAGACTGTACTGTGATTTTAGCATTTTCTGCATTTTTGACCGATTTTGATTAATTTATAACTCCTCAGGGAAGCATTTTTCACGATA
>JAWWEQ010051593.1:0-10023 GCA_035583055.1 Torymus tubicola | reverse complement strand
GTCTCTCTCTCTCTCTCTCTCTCTCTCTCTCTCTCTCTCTCTGACTCGGTCACGCATTTTGACGCGACATGCTACCTCCAGTTAGTATATGCTCGATGATTATAACCTAGGATAAGACTTAGTTGTAATTACCTCTCACTATTTTTTACTCTACTCTCGAGCAGGTAAAAATAGTTACCTCAATACGAAAGTTTGCATACTTAAATTTGTTGCTCGTTAAATTACTTTTATCTCAAAATGGAGGAGTAACATGAAAAACAACTGGCTCACCAAGTTAAGATTGCAAATTCCTTTCAAAAGTTCAAATCCAAAGGTAAAGAGAACATGACTGAAGGTAATGGACAAGCTCATTTAGCCGGTCTTGAGAAAAATTACGCTGCCTTTCAAACAAATCATGAGAAAATTATGCATCTCAGGGAAATTGATAAGTAGCATGTCTATTTTACAAGTAATTTCGTTGATTTGGTTGAAGATAGTTTTTATGATCGTAAAGGCGACTTTATTAATTTCCTAAAAATTCTGAATTGCGATTCCTCCAAGTTCGGCTCAATCTAACGTCTTGTTTCAATCGTTGCCAAAGGTAGATTCACCAAAATTTTCAGGTAAATTCTCAGATTGGGAGAATTTTAGGGATGCTTCTGCGCTGTCATTCATCGTGGCGAAGACTTATCGCCGATTATGAAATTATACTTTCTTCACACTAACCTTACAAGTTAAGCTCTGGAAAAAATTAAATTTCTTCCCATTTCAGATGCTAATTATGAACGAGCTTGGAAAACTTTAGTCGAATATTACGAAAATCAACGTCGAATTGTTAGCTCTCATATTTCGGAAATCTTCGCAGTCAAACACATGAAGACAGATTCTTCTACGGAGATTAAACGTATTTACAGCGAAATTTTCAATCCCATTGCTAGCTTAAAATCTCTTAATAGAGCTGATTTATTCATTAGGTAGTGATTTAATCGTTCATATTACGTTAAATCATCTTGATTTGAATACGCGTAAAGAATAGGAAAGACATCTCGGTAACAGTGTCGATCCACCCACGATGGAGCAACTTCAAGCCTTTCTTAGAAGTCAAACCCTCACTCTAGCGATCATCGAAGTTGGCACTAAATCGTCTTCGAGTAATAAGCTCGATAATTCTCACATGGCATATTCTTATCAAACTTCAACTAAGTCCCCGACAGAAAAGATGTGTTTGATTTTAAATCAATCTCATTTACAAACAAATGTGAATGATTTCTCAATAAAACGATTTCTGAGTTAAAGAAATTGATCAAATCCTCTAATCTTTGTTTCAATTGTCTAGGGAAGCACAATGTCAAAAATTGAAATTCCACTTACCGCTGCTTTCTTTCTAAAGCTAAGTATCACACTTTAGTGCATTTTGACGGTTATCAAGCAGTCAGTCCGTTGCAGACTGATCAAGGTGTCTGAGAGCGAAGCACTCTTAGGCCAAACTGTGACCACCTCGTCATTTCTGAAGACGATCAAACTGCCTCTCAAGTAGTCACTCTTAATAATGGACTAAGTACTAAATGTACAGGAGTACTTTTAGCTACCGCTAGGGCTAACGCCCCTGGATCTCAAATCTTAATTGTTACTCAAGCATTGTGTAACTTAATCTCTCTAAATTGTAGAATCAGTCACACGCACATTCGAAAGGTATAGGTGAAAAGACAATTGCCGTGTCTTCTAAGGTAAATCGTCTTACTATAAAACCTCATTTTGATTCAACTTATACTCTAGAAGTTGATTCGATAGTCTTACAGATTATCCTCTTATAAGCCCCGTCATAGGAGGTAATTCTAATTTTGAATACTTAAGAGGGCTGCAGCTAGCAGACCCCATATATCTCGAACCTTCATGCATCGATATCCTTCTCGGTGCTAGCGTTTATGCGCAAATCATTGAAAGCCAGTTAATTAAGGGTCAAAGCCTTCAACCGATAGCGTTAAGCTCTAAACTCGGATGGCTCCTTACTGGCAATCTCTGTTCGTCACTCCCAGGAAGAGGGCCAGATTTTGTATTTCTTCATTGTTCAAACGAATGTCAATATGAAGCCAAACTTTTGGAGCTCGAACAAGATTTTTGGAGGGCGGAGGAGATAGTCACTGACAAAACATCTTAATCGCCTGACGAACAAGCATGCGAGTATTTCAATCAAAAACCCACTCGACAGGACATGTCGGGTCGGTATATAGTAAGTTTCCCATGGAAAAATTGAAATAATTTAACTTCTGCTCATTTCGTAAGTTCTCATTCTGCCGCATTACGCGCGCTCAATCGTCTCGAAGTAAACTTCGGTAAGGACGAAAAACTCAAAGTAGCTTATCCTGATTACATAAAAGAGTACATTGATTTAGGTCATATGTCACTCTCCTCAAATGTTGAATCGGTATTTAACCACTCTCAAGCCTTCTTACCTCACCATGGTGTGTGGAAAGAAATAAGTACGCAATCAAGTTTCGTACTGTGTTTAATGGCTCGAGTAAATCTAAATTCGGAGTATCGGTCAATGATTTACTTCACATTGGACCTATTCTGCTTCAAAATCCTGTCGCTTTGATCTATGCTTGGCGTAGGTACAAGATCGCTCTTTCAGCTGACGTGGAGAAAATGTTCAGACAAATTGGTGTCGAACAATCTGATCAAGCTTATCAATCTATTTTATGGCGTTTCAATTTTAATGAGTCCATTCAAAAGTATCAATTGACTACGGCGACGTATGGTTTGGCATGTTCGCTTTACCTAGCTATACGCACACTGCTTAAACTGGCCGAAGATTGCGGCAAAAATTATCCAGTAGCAGCTGAAGCTGTTCGTACTCAAATGTATTCAGATAATCTACTTTCTGATTCAGATAATCTACAGACAACTCATTAAACGAGGTCACTTCAATATTCGTAAGTGAACCTCAAACGTCACAGAAGTACTTGCTTGCTTACCACCGAATATGTTAGCTTCAGATTCGATCTCGTTATTTGCCTCTGAAACTACAGTACCAATATTAGGTATAGATTGGCACCCTCAAAGTAATTATTTCAGTTTTCACATCGAAGACACTCCGATTGATTTACCATTTACGAAACGTTCAATACTTTCAAGGATTGCTCTATCTTCGACCTTATGGGTTGGTTGGCCCCGATTCTAATAACCGCAAAGATTATTATGCAATCTCTGTGGATTCTTAAGGTTAGTTGGGATGAAGAACTTTCTCTCGAAATCTCCAACCGGTGGCAGACTTTGTTGCAAGATCTTCATTTTATTTATGATATTAAAATCCCTCGCTAGAGTGGATACTCTCCACAATGTAAACTTCTTGAGATACATGGATTTGCGGATGCATGTAAGTTTGCGTATGGTACTCTCATTTATCTGTGTTTAATTCGAAACCAAAATGTTTCAGTCACGTTTCAAGTAGCCAAAACGCGAGTAGCTCCACTTAAAACACTAAGTATTGCTCAATTAGAACTTTGCGTTGCGTTGCTGCTTGCTCGATTGACTCAAACGTTCATCAAATCTTTTCGAATAAAGATCGAAAGTACTCATCTATGGTCAGACTCCGTGGATGTGCTTTTCTGGCTAAAAGACCACCCCTCTAGATGGGGAGTTTTTGTAGCTAATAGGTGCTCGGAGATTCACATTCTGCTACCTAATGCATATTGGTATCACGTTCGGTCTAGTGATAACCCTGCTGACGTTATATTAGGAGGTATCGAGTCCTCGAAACTATCTTCTCACCCGTTGTGGTGAAAAGGCTCTTGTTGGCTAGCTGATAATCATGAGCCATGGTCGTATTCTCATGACGAACTCAACTTCACTATAAATAGTCTGAACCTTCAACCTAGGCATACCCTAGTTGCTAATAAAATCACTTCAAAATCTATTGAGAATACTACAGAAATCTTGAAATTTATTAGTGAAAAGTCGTCTTTAAATAAGTTGCTTCGTACTGCTTTCGATTTGTTTTCAAAATATACTCTAAACTGGAGCATGAAACCACTTTTACTTCAGCAGTTAGATTTCTTACTGTTCTTCAATACCCACTATGCCACGACTTTCCTACTACTAGGGAAATCGGAGCTGGTGAGATTGAGAAGACCAAACTTTGTTTAACTTATCTGGTTTAAGCGGCCTATTTCAAGACTGAACATAAACTGCGAAATCAAGGAGGTAAGCTTTCTTCAAAACGCTCTTTGTTGCCATTGGAATCTGAAAGGTCGATCCGCGGTCAAAGAAGTCATCAGAGCCTGCCTCACATGCTCACACCATGCTACTCGAGTACCTCCTCAATAAATGGGTGAGTTACCTCAGGTTCGTGTACGCCCTTCTATGCTCTTTGAGCGTTCTGGTGTTGATTACGGCCGTCCCATTAATCTTCATCTAACTAAGTCCAGGGGTAACGGCACGATGAAAGTATTTATCGCCATTTTCATCTGCATGGCTACCGGCGCAGTACATCGAGCTAGTCGAGGATTACACTAGTGAAGCGTTCATCGCTGCCTTCCATGGATTTACTGCACGTCGAGTTTTCTGCAAAGAACTGTTTTCCGATCAAGGAACAAACTTCGTAGGTGCAGATACCTTGTTGAAACAGATGGTTAACTCATCATCTTCTTACTCAACTCAAGTTGTAAATTCTCTCACTCAAGAAGGTACGTCTTGGATCTTCAATCTTCCCAGTGCGCCTCATTTTTGTGGCATTTGGGAAGCCGCAGTTAAATCGGCGAAATTTCATATGCGCCGAGTGATTGGGGAACAAGTTCTCACTTTTTCTGAACTTGCTACACTCATGTGCCGTGTTGAAGCTTGCCTTAACTCCAGACCATTAACTGCTCTCACCGACGATCCTTCTGACTTTCATTTTTTATCACCTTCACACTTTCTCATGCAACGCTCATCATTTTTAGTACCAGAGAAAAACGTCACCCACGTCAACGTCCCTCCAGAAAAGCGCAGGCTTCTGATCAGTCAGCTGGCTCAACACTTCTGGCAACAATGGTCGACGGAATACCTCACAGCACTTCAGTCCCGTCAAGAGTGGAGACAACAGCAGGATCCTTTGGCATTGGGCGATCTAGTGCTCATAAGGAGTGAGCTCACTCCGCCAGCCAAGTGGCGCATGACCCGTCACAGCCATCCATCCAGGGAGTGGTGGCATCACGCGCGTGGTCGATCTACGTACGGCCACCTCTACGCTACGCCGTCCCATTGCCAAAGTCGTACACCTCCATGCTGCCGACTGAGATTCACTCGCCAATTCGACGAAGGTGGGCGGAATGCTGGGAATTCGGCATGCTCGGGCACCGAGAGTGTTTCCCTACGCCGGCTGTGTATTACATGCGTGAGAGAGCCGTGCCATTTAACGCTTTCCACGCGGCTCTACCGTACATCCCACTAGCAGGTACGCCGACGGCGCATCGCAACGCCGGCCAGAGCCAGTTCACGCGCGACGGACCGAGAGAGAGTAGCCACCAACGGCACAACACACACTTCTTCAATAAACTCATTTTTTCTTTACACGGAAATCTTCAATAGAACCTCTCCAGTCCACTATCCACCCATCACATTCAACACAAAAGACCCTAGTATGCAATAAACAATCAAGTAAACGAAAGCTCATAAATCTGTGTATTGTATTTACTTTATTTTAAAGTTTTTTTTACTATTTTTAAGAGCTGCAAAAATGCATCATGTTAATAAAGGTTGGCGTCCAAAAAAAGACGATCTTCTAAGAGAAAGGCTCAGCTCAATTGAAATAGAGAAAAGTCTAGAAGGAAAGTGGAGCACTCCCTGCCAAGTAAGGAGCAAACTGTGGAACAGCCACCTGTCGATTTCAGCACAGGAAAATTTCTTCTTGTGCATGTTTCAGTGTGGTCAAAACTTTTTGAAAACATTAAGTGCAGTGAGTGTGGAGAACAAAAACTTAAAGCACAACATAAAGAAGCTAGTTCTCTCAAGAATATTGTTCTTCAAACTGCTCATGAGTAAGTTCATGAAGCACACAGTACTTTGTCAAGTAGTGGGTATTGTGATATTGCAGTATCGTATGATGGCACATGGCATAGAAAAGGCCACCAATCACTGCATGGCATTGACATTATAATAAACATCATCACAGGACTGGTTGTAGACTTTGAAGTGTTACCAAAGTCTTGGTTTAAGCTGCTCTATTGCAGCAAACTTTTAAATTATATTTATCGTTAAATGCATTTTTCTAATACCTTAATTTTATGACATTCAAAATGATCCGTGCGTCTCAAATTTTTCTGCACCTTACTGATTTTTTTTGTATTTGTTTTTTGCAATACGAATTCTCTAATGCTTTATGTCAACTTTTTGCTTATATATGTATTTTTCATAACCCATTGCATGCAAGAGAATTATTTGAAAAATATAAAGTTCACTTTTACAATCCAAAACTTTGTAAAGAAGTTGGTGAAAATAAAGCTCTTAAATTGATAAAGGATATTTTAATATTAAATGAATTTATTTTAAATGATTTTAATTTACCAAACCTTATTGTTCTCGAAAATATTGAAGACATGGAATTCAATAATGTTTATATATATATGATTTGTAAAGACAAAACAAGGAGCCTACAGTTTATTATATTGATTCTTTATCAAACAAACAACGTCAAATTTTTGATAATATTATGAATAGTATTTTTAATAATAATAGTTATAATAAGATTGACAAATGATTTTTTATTGATGGGTCTGGAGGAAGCGAAAAAAGTTATTTACTGAATCGCTGATAAATTATATAAAGATTTTCAACGTCAGCATTTTAATTACCATTTGATATTACTGAAAATTCTACATGCAATATCAAGTCTAATTCAAAGGCTGGAGTATATCTGCAGAAGGTTAAAGTAATAATCTGGGACGAAATAAGTATGGCATCAAAATTTGCATTTGAAGCAGTTGATAGGTCACTTAGCGACTTGTGCCAAAATAATGTAATATTTGCAGGAAAAGTAATCATAGTTTCAGGAGATTTCAGAGAAATATTACCAGTAGTTAGACATGACAATACGACGAAAGTTATTGAAAACTGTATTAGGAATAGTAGATTATGGAAAGAATTTCAATAAATGTCTCTAAAAGAGAATTTAAGAGTTGGCAAACATGAACAATCATTTAAGCAATGGCTTTTAAATATTGGTGATGGATTATATTTAAATTTCTTCGAAAAATTAATGAGCTTGTTGAAATTCCAAAAGAAATGTTAAAAAAGAGTTAAAGAAGGGTTTAAAAAGGGTTAAAAAAGGGTTTACAGGCGGTTAAAAAGGGTTAAGTAAAGGGTTTAATAAAAGATTAAGTAAAGGGTTAAGTAAGAAGTTCAAATGACGGCAGACGACGAACGAAGGAAGCTTCTTAAGGCGGTCTTACACCTATAAATTTGGAAAAAATCAAGATTTTCTTTATTTGATTTTTCGATTCTATATATCATTCTAAACTTGTAAAAAATGTTTGAGTGACATATTTGAGAAATTACCGAAGATATAAGCAAAAATGTCAGTAAACTTCTTTAAGAACGTATCACCAGTTTCTACCAATTTGGGTCTTATCACGCAAACGTAAGCCACATCAAGAATCAATTTTCGAGAACCAATTTCACGGTTAAAGAAAAAAACTTAATATTTTAAAATGTTAATTTAAAATTAAAAAAATTATTTTCAATCAATTTTTTTAACAAATAATACTACGAAAAAGGCGTTTCAATAAGATATCAAACTGAGAAAATACATTAACTGATTTAATCTTTATATATTTTAATCATATATACGTAATCTAAACACATACAAATTTTAAATAAGATTCGTGTACTCAAATGGCGCGCTGAGTTGGTAAAAAGTGTGAAATACGCCGCTGCAAGGTGCCATGAACATGCGCTGTGATCGCTGCCTCGCAGCGTCAACTGTCAGTGTCGTCGGTTGCTGTGTGCGCCCACGTGTTTTTATTTTGGATGTGTCATGTTTGGGGTTAGTTTCATTGACATACACATTCAGCGAAGTTGTACCTTGTGTTCGCCCAAAACTTCAACCCACTGGATATATATTAGATAAGTATAAAGTTACTGAATAAATATTAAATTTCTATAAAGCATTCTATGAAGATACTTTGTGGAAATTTCTTTTTCAGATTTCCAGTAATTATTGTTAGATTCAGATAGCTACTGGAAGAGGCTATATCAAGAAGTTATTCAGAAGGACTAATTATCATGAAATATGATAAAATCATCTGAAAGATTAAGTGCTGTACAAGCTGTATGTATCTCTAGTTGCGATAACTCTTATGTTAGTAAGTTGCATATCTATAACTTATTTCTTTACTAACTAAATACTTATTACTTTCTTTCGACAATCAAGCATTTTTTATAATAAGCATTTAATTTCTCTTGTAGTAATTAAAATTTTCTTCGGATATCTAATATATTAAAGATTTTTTATTTGTCTTTATATGATTTTCTTTCATAGTATTAGAGTAAATTTTGAGTTACTATTTTCCTTTTATGTGTATGTTTCTTGTCAGTTTTTGAATATTTTAATCGCAGCAGCTTATTTTATTGTATCAACCGATTTAAAATAATAATTTTTTACAGGTATTTGTACCTGCTTAACCAGTCTTTTTCAAGTTAGATTGATGTATTTAAGATGTTTAACTTTTTAATACTGCCTGTACTGTTCGACAGCTTGAGTTCATACGTGATGATACAGAACAATGATAAGCGACATCTTTTCTTATAAAATTAATAAAAAATTAGTTACAATATTAACTAAGAATAAGTATTTATATGTTTCAGGAAGTGGAAAAGTTTTATAATTAAAAAGTGATTGTTAATGATGATATGAGAGATCTTGCTTTTAAGGCTCATTTCTCAAGATATGAAATTTTGAACTTTGGCGTAACTTTTCTTTTAGACTACTTGATGGATTTTCATAAGGTTAAGTGCAATTTACTGCTAATCCATCCACCTATGGTACAAAGCTCTGGATTTTCAAAATTTTTTGATTAAGTATTTTTTTATGCAAAAAAATCATGTAAATTATCAAAATTAACAACAAAATAATGGTTTTTTGTATAAAAAATATACTTAATCAAAAAATTTTGAAAATCCAGAGCTTCGTACCATAGGTGGGTGTATTATAAATAATTTGCACTCGACCCCATGAAAATCCATCAAGTAGTCTAAAAAAAAAGTTACGCCAAACTTTTTTCCTAGAAAGGACTATATCTCAGGACTAAAAGGGTCAAAGGACCTCTATTTTTGTCATATTGTCCAAAAATAGTTATACTAATAGTACATAATGTTTTTCTATTGGTAATAATATTTTATTTTATTTTTTCAGGTAATTTTAACCTCAGTGGCCTATAGGTGTAAAACCGTCTTAATATAATAAGGATTAAAGAGGAAAAACGTATATCTATTGTATTATCGATATTATAAACTAGTCATTGTAATTCTTTTAATAGTATTATATAAGATAGTTTTTAAATTATACTTACCACATTTCTTGAACATCATTTCCAATACGTCGACGAATTTCTTCATACTGCAATGACGGCTCATTAAAATTACCCTTAAGAAACTCATGCTGCCAGTTAAAATCGTAAAAGACAGAATCTTTAGTATTTTTATCTGTGACACTACTTAAGTGATTTCCTTGCATGAATTCTAGTGTATTCCTACAAAAATATTAGCTTTATGAAACAATGTAAACTTATATTGTATGCTTATAATTATACAAGTGCATATATCAGAAACGAGTGTCCCACTGTTCCTTTCGCAGTACGAACGATTGCGCCACAGATACACCTCAAGCAATTAATCAAGTAATTATTTAAGTACTACTTAAATATTAAATTTCGTGATCTACCTTACCGACTCTATTTGAAATATACACATTAAATAAGAAACAATATATTTATCATGATGCGCGAATATACAACTAAGCGACGTGTGCATATACGCATCTTATATGACTATCTATATATACTCTTGAAC
>JAWWEQ010051592.1:0-10024 GCA_035583055.1 Torymus tubicola | reverse complement strand
TAGAAAGTAAGTCATAAATGTTAATAGTAATTTTCAATGTTCATGGTAAGTTCTCAGATGTCGTAGTAAGTGTTCAATCTTATCGGTAAGTTTTCAATAGTATTGGTAAATTTTTGCTAGTAATGGTAAGTTTTCACTGGTAATGGTAAGTTTTGCTGGCCATAGTAAGTTTTTATTGGTAATAGAAAGTTTTCGATGATAATTGTAAGTTTTCACTGGCAATGGTAAATTTTCAGTGATAATGGTAAGTATTCACTGAATATGGCAAATTTTCAATTGCAATGGTAAGTTTTCTATAGTAATGGAAAGTTCGATGTTCGTAATAATTTTCAGCGTTTGTGGTAATATTTCAATATCAATGTATACCTGATGCGATATTCACTTACATTTAGCTGAAAAAAATAGAATTATTATTATTACATATTTAAGAAATAAATAAAAGTCTATCTCTCTCTATCTCTCTATGTCTCTCTCTCCCGCCCTCTTTCTCTCTCTCTCTCTCTCTCTCTCTCTCTCTCTCGGTAAGTTCGGACGTATGTTGCCTCGGCTCCCGTTATTACATCACTTGCTAATTGTATTTTTACTCCTCGGAGTTAATCCATTACAGGAAAAAGAGCCCCAGGTGGCACTCAAGCTCCCAGCCCAAAAACTCGAGGTTACGTCGCTCTTGGTTTATGTGCCGGGGCCTTTTCCTGTATCTGCTGACGCCCTAACCTCAAACGTCAAGACGTCATTGGCTCTGCGGGAAGTTTCACGCCTCTTCAGTCTGCACTAGCCACTGCCCCTTTGGCCAACGAGAGCAGAGAAGCAGTCGGTATCAGCCCACCACTATACGTCACCGCCTCACGCCGCGCCAGCTGTGAGTAGCAGAACACCTGGGTTTCGTCATTCGCTGCAGTATCTACGGCCTTCATAATCTGCTAGCCCTTCTTCAGCAAGCCAAAGTATTTTCTACGTGAGTCGACATTTCTCTGCCCCCACTGCGCGCAACTTCTTTTGCGCAACGCGAACACGAAGTAGGCGCCTCTTGTGTTGCCTGTCTACGTACTTGCTAACACCTGTGCACTAGTGACCCACTGCGGCCTACCTTACCGACGATCGTAACATTACCGTCTGCGTTCGCTTCTCGACGTCTCAAGTGTACGCGTTGATTCAGTTGTTTCGTCTCTACTTTTAAGTTTTAAGTATTAGTGAACTACTATTAGCCTTAAGTTTTAACATGTATATAGTTTAGTCTTTTGTTCTCGATTATTGTTTAACAAAGATACTTGCATCCGTCTATTATCTAGATCTTAATTACTGTTAATCGAAGACACTTGCGTCCATCACCTATCTGTCTGCTACTTCTCGGCTCCACCTGGGCGTTGACGTCCTCTCCTAACATCGGCGAACTAGATCGCCCAGCCACGCCCACTGCCAATCTAACATCAACTTAGATGCGTATCTCAACCCGGTTTCCTTCCGTTGAGCCCGCACTTGAAGGCTCACTGCTCCAGTCCTCTCATTTTCTACTCTCATTTCACGTTTCATTCATTCCTCATTGAGCTGAGCACCTTTCTGGCTGCGGACCCCCAAGAAAATGGACAATAGAATAGATGACTTATAGAATACCTCCAAGGGCTGGATTGGTCAGTAGCACATTCGGACTCGCTTGACGATTGCGTAGCTGCTCTTCAGTCTCATGTCCGTGGTGCAATAGAGAGACTTGCCCTTCTCAAAACCATTTTCCCAGCTAAAAATCACCATCCTTGGTTCGACATAAACCATCGCACGCTGATTCAAGAGCGTGACCGTCTTTACAGACGCTTTCGTAGATCCAGACTAGCGGAAGATCTTCTCGCGTACAGGCAGGCACGTGATCGTGCACACAGAGAAATTACGGAAGAGAGACAAAATTACCACCACACTCGGCTTTCCCTGATAACAGATCCTAAAGATATCTGACGCGAGCTGGAACATTTAGGCATCTGTTCGAAAAAGAAGTCGCCCGCTATGCCATTTTTTACCAATATGAGCTCAATGCTCACTTCAGAGGCGTCTCTTTCGACCAAAATACTCTGCCAGTCATAGACTTCTTCGAATCTCTAGCTTCCTCTAACCACCCTGAGCAATTCACATTTGATGAAATCCACGTCTCCGATGTCATAGCTGCAGTGAATCACTTCAACATCCAAGCCAGAGGACCAGATGGCGTTCTCCAACACGTGATACGGCTTGCACTTCCTTTCCTAGCCCCATTTATCTGCAAAATATTCAATTTCAACCATTCTCTGCGAGAAGCACTTTTCCCCTCTTTGTGGAAGAAGTCGGTCGTAATTGCCTTGAATAAAGTAAGCTCTCCTTCCTCTTTGAGTGATTTCCGTCCGATATCACTTCTATATTTCCTGTCTAATCTCGAGTGGCTAGTACAGCAACAAATCTCTGCTTACTTAGAGTCAAGGCTTTTCCTCGATCCTTTTCAGACAGGCTTCTGCACCGGACATAGTACTCAGACATGCCTAATTAAGCTTACCGATGATATCAGACTGGGAATGGATAAGCAGCTTGTCACTCTCCTTCTGCTATTTGATTTTAGCACGGCCTTCGATTCAGTCTGTCACGCCAGGCTTCTAAGGAAACTACCTGATTATGGGTTCTCCAACGTAGTCATCCGTTGGATCGCATCATACTTGACTGATCGTGAGCAGGCGGTCATTGACAATAATGGCAACTGTTCCTCCTACCTAAAACTCAATACTGGCGTGTCGCAGGGCTCTGTGTTAGGACCTCTGTTCTTTGCATTATACGTCAATGACATATCTCTCTGCCTCGATATCAATGTTCCCCATCTGATGTATGCGGATGACGTACCAATTTATATACATTGTTCTTTAAATGAGCTGGACTCCATTTCTAATAAAATGAGTGAAAATGCGGATCGTATCGTGAGCTGGGCTACGCAAAATCACCTCAGGCTTTCTTTTTTGTTTGTTTGTTTGTTGTACCGTCCCCTTTACACTTATCATATGGTACGCTTGTATTTAAGAGAAGTATGAGTGGGTGAGTGAGACTGCATTTTGTAAGCGAATGAGTATGTGTTATTTTTTTTATGTTTATTTATCTTTTATTTTTACTTTCATTGACACTGATTGTTTCTTTTACTGCGATACGATACCGACTTACTGTGATATATAGTATTTTGCTAGTATTAAGCTTTCGACTGTGATATCACTTACCTGCAATTTAAAATATCTGTTAATTTCTCTTTTGTATCTTAATAAGAATAAATATTATATCTATCTATCTATCTATCTATCTCTCTGTCTCTCTCACTCTTGTATTGGCTCGGGTTCCCTCTCACTCTCCGCACGCGTAACAATTCATATGTGTTAAAGTTAATAATATACAGTATAGGCGACGGGAGAGAGAGGTTTGACGGAGAAGTACTCGTCGGTCATACGCTCCTCCCCCATACGCTGGCTACAGGTGAGCGTGCCAGCTCGACTCTGCTCTCTCTCTTCAGTCGACATGCAACCTATAAGAACCAATTTTTTTATTAACGACGAAGAAGGGCAGTTGAAAACCAAGGATAGGCAACTCAACGACGGGGGATTAAGGAATCGGTTGCTCAGAAACAACTCTCACACAATATTATTTTACTTTAGCGGTTAGTCGCACGAGTCGTCGCCCTCATACGCCGAGGAGATACTTGAGGGGGTCGGTTGACGTCCTTGATTTTGTTCGAGCTGGTGTTCCGCTAATAGCGCTACGACCCGCTAGGTTGAATGGCTATGTCTCGCTAGTGTCTGGCGCGTCAGCTGCTGCGCGTACGCCATCAGAATTTTTTGGTTCCTCATGGAAAGGCTTAAGGTCCTCAACGTGCACCTCTTCAATTGGATGGCCGTTTAAGTCTTCTAACTCGTACACATTCGAGCCAATTCGCGCCGGGATTATATACGGGCCCGAGAACTTAGGGGCTAACTTCGCGGCTATACCCTGCGAAGCGGAAGAAAGTACACGGTTTCGTCTTAGGATTCTCTCGCCTACATCAAAATTAACTTCGCGACGGGACGCATTGAAATAGCGTGCTTGTCGCTGTTGCGCAGTCAAGGAATTGTCTGCGGCTATCAGTTGCACGTCGGGCAACTTCTGCAAGCGACTTCGCCAGCGTTCGACCTCTGTCAACTTAGTAAGGTCCTCAGCTGCGCGTTCGTCGCTGCATTTCAACGAAACTGGGGGAGCCGGTTTTGTACCCTAGTTCAAGAAGGCTGGGCTTGAACTCGTAGATTCCTGCACGACCGGGTTATACGCGTACATTAACTCTGGGACGAGCAAATAGTATATTATGCTTGCGAAGCATAATACTCGCTCTTCGCCGTCAATTGTTAGTGTCGGTACCGCTCCAAGGTCAGTATCACTCGCGTCTGTTTGAATCTCATACAGGTGCTCAAACGATGGCCGGTGTAATACCGGCGCTGACCCGATTAGTGCTTTAATTTGCGCCAAAGCTGACTGTTCCGTTTCACTCCACTCATAAGCAACACCATGCTTGGTTAAGCAAGTAAGCGGCTCTCCGGTAGTCGCGAAGTCGGGCAAGAAATTCCGATTCCACGTCGCCATGCCTAGAAATCTTCTCACCTGTTTGAGATTCTTCGGCGCCGTATTCCAAGATAGGTGCGATTTTGTCGGGGTCAGGCTTAAAGTCGTCTCGGTTGATTAATACTCCGAGAAACTTTACCGCGCTGCGACAAAATTCGTTTCTCTCACGATTAATTGTGAGGCCTGCGTCTTTAATGCGCTGTAGCACGAGTTCTAGCCACTTAAGGTGTTCCTCAAACGTTTCCGTGGCGAGAATAATTTCGTCCAGCTACGGAAAGGCATGAGGCTCCATTTCAGGACCGATGACGCGGTCGGAAAGCTCTTCAAATGTAGCTGGCCCACCTTCGACACCGTATGGCATTCGACTAAATTCGAAGAGACACATTCCTGAAGTGGTGAGAACGTGCGCTTCTTTCCGCATCGGAATTTGGTGATACGCGCTACTCTGATCAATTGTTGAGATGTAGCGCGCATTTTGGAGCTTGCATAATATCGCATTCATATGCGGTAGCGGGTACGCACTGGCTTTCGTTATCCGCTTTCCGTTATTTAACAACTGGACTTGACCATTCGCTAGATGAGCGAACAATAATGCCCGCTTTAAGCATCTCATGCACTGGCCGATACATTTCCTCTTTGAACATTTTCGAGACAGAATAATACCTCTGCTTAATTGGCCTGGAACTGGTCACTTCAATATAGAGGTCAACAGTTGGTCGAGCAATTCGTCCAACTGCTGCTGTACTGCGACGGCAAGGCCCACCGAAGCGGGGTGAGTCGCGCTCGCTTCGTCATGCGATAATATTGACAATTCTAACGGAATGGGCTCGTCAATGCCTTCAATGCTTAGCGTTGATTCGCGAGGCCGCAGAATTGCGTTGAATTTGCGCATGAAATCAGCGCCGAACAGACAATCTGCGGATTACGGCGTCTTGGTAGTGACGTATGCCTGCTACGTCGAAAGGCAGATCTACTTGACCCAGGACTGACACTGTCCAGCCATTTGCAAGGCGAGTTCCTACACTCCGATGCGGAGTGATCTGTTTACCGCACACGGAGGCGATTTGCAAGCCAATTGGGCCTACTGTGGTGCACGACGTTCCTGAGTCGTGCAACGCACGTAGCTCTAATCTGTCAATTCCCACGGGTAAGTACCACCGTCAGTGCTCTGACGGGTCGGAGAGTTCGAATTTCCTTCCGAATCTGACGAAGTGGTACCGACGAGCGCGGATGGCTCACCTTGAGCCGAGGCAGCGTGACCAGCTGGCGATTTTTTGTCTCATTTACTCTTAAAGAACGTGTCACCAAATTCCGTGTGGTTCAGAAGGATAGAAGATCCCACCTGGTCACCCTGAGCCGAGGGTGTAGAGGCCTTCTCTTTGTCCGGGGAAACAGTAGGGGACTTGTTTACTCGCACCCGCGGCCTTCTCCTGAGCACTCCGGGCAAGTTGGCTTGATATAGCCTGACCAGCTACATCCCCAGCACCGCATGTGCTGTTTTGGCCCTGGTGACTTATTGCCGTTCTTGTCGCTGTCAGGAGTTGGGGGCGTATAAGTCGCGTCTCGGTCACGCCTGTTCGCGGTTCCAAGCAAATTTCGCAACCTCTTCGTCGAACAACCGGCTAATCAGTGACTCGAGAGCCTGCGGAGACCATGCGGAGAGACTGATCAGCTATCGCCACTAAACTGGGCTGCCCGCGGTGCAAGCTTACCGCCATGCCTGCGGAGAGACTGATCAGCTATCGCCGCTAAACTGGGCTTGTCAGCGTTTCCTTCGCTTTTCGCCTCTTTTTATTTAGCAACGTCGCGCATTCTGCCACCGAGGCTAGGTTGCTGTTTTTATTGTGCTGCGATAGTGATTTCGCAGGCTTGGTGGCGGTTTATAATTTTGCACCGCCTCTAACAGAGCCTCTGCGTCTCGTGCGAGTTCCATGAGAGTGTCTATATGTCGTAGACAGGTGGCGCGGAAGTGAAAAGATGCATGACAGTACGGCTCTGCGTATTTTAGTCTTTTTAAATAGAAATCTCTGTTATAAATTTCTAAGTTTAGTGCTATCGTGTGCGGGAGATTGCCTTGTGTCGGTGTGTGCAAATGAACGTAAAAAGGTACCATTGCCAGTTCAGTTATTTGCTAATTTTTTGATCGATGCTACTCTAGGACAGTTGACTCCGTACCGGAAAAATCTTGGCGCCTTATTAAAATCCTTTCCAACTTCTACTTTACTTTTTCACTGTTCTACTAGTGAAATTCACCGCCTGTGCACATCTTCTAGTTGGCAAAACTCCTCGCAGTCATGCAAGGCATATCAACAGTCGTTGCAGAGGTCGATCACTTATCCGCGCCACCGAACGCGTAAGCCAGTATATTATTACACACTAATTGAATTTCTTGCCGCACGTCAACAGACATTTGAACTCTTCTCAAGGCAATAACGAAACTCTAGATTTGACCTTATTCAATAACAAATCATTTGTACACCTAATCGAAATAGCTCCTAAGTCGTGTGCTGTATGTAAAAGAGAGGATCGTAAAGATGCTACTATTAGGCATTGCTCTGAATGTAAAAAGAGTTACCATGATTTATGTCGAGTTATGACTTCAATTGAGAAGTCATTGGATGATACTCGCTCCACTACATATATCTGCAGTGTGTGTAAACCAAAGGAGATCAAATTCAAAACAACGAAGAAATCGAAGAAGGACAATGAGCTCACAAAGTCTCACGAGCACCTGTCTAATACGTCATTGTTGTCATCTACGCCAGCTCACACGGCTATCATCCCCAAGGGGTCTACTCATCTAAAGCGGGCCACATCACTTAAGGCGTCTACAAAATCACCCAGCATGCTGTCCAACTCCAGTCATAAGCCATCAAAAACGCATAAAGAAAAAGCAACGAAGAATGACAGTAGCATCATGAGCAACAGCAAGTCCGCAGATTCTGCCGAGCAGGTTCCTGCGCTTCAGATCTCCGATGCGCAAATCAACATGGCAGGCAATCTTTCTGTGATATCTACTGCAGTGACGTCACCACAAGAGCATTCAAATCGGATCGCTGACTTTACAGGGGTAACAAACGTGCTAATTCCCGTTAGTACGCTTGAATTCCCTTTTCAACGTTATGACATGCTCGAGAAGCAGCTGAGCGACTTAAAGTCTCTTGGGAGTTGGAGATTTTCGCAGCCTAATCTCTCCGCTGCACCTACTAGTGTTGACACAGTTGATAGCGTGAGATTGGCTGCGAGGGTTTCTACTCTTGAGGAAGCTTTATAAAAACAAAATTTATTGTTAAACGACCTAAACGCTAATTTTAAGCTGCTTCTCGAGGATAATAGTGTTTTAAAAAATGTAATAAGCGGCGATTGTTTAACGAAAAAAACCCTTGAAGCTTCTTGCTTCGGTATGGCACAGATTCTGTCCAATTATGACAGTGATCTGCACTCTCAAGATTGCAGACAATGCTCGGACAATAATAATAACAATAATAAAATAATTAATGTACATAGTATCGAGATTGCGGACAATGTAAATATTGCATCTAATGATAGAATCGAGACTTATGCTCCACCCACTGCACATACATCCAAAACGCAACACAAGCTCTTTTCAGATAGCAACTGCGAACTTGTTTTGACTAATATTATTGACGATCCAGAATTTGACTATAAAAAAGCCGCAGTTGCTGTCTTAAAACCACTTCTTCCATCAGTCATTGTGGCTTGTGCCACCATTCGAAAGGAAAGGGTTGACTCTGACAATAAGAGTAAATATCGCGCCCCTCCTCTTTTCGTTAAAATACAATCTCCTGAAATTAGAAAAATAATTGCGGCAAAGAAAAATGTAAATTTGTTATATACGTGTGACCTCGAACTATCGTCCCTTGGCCAAGTAAATCCTTCCAAAATTATCAACAACAATATCTATGTAAATGAAACCCTCAACGCGAATAAGTTTAATATTTTTCAAAGCCTAAAAAAGGTTGCCAAAGGCCTTGGCTTTAAATACATCTGGCACAGGAACGGTTCTTTCTTGGTTAAATGGAACGATAATGAAAGGGCGCACGAGTTTGAGTCTGCCACTGACCTCAGCGCTATCGCTCAAGTGTACAATAATAATATTAGCACAGGAAAACCCCCTGTCTCAAATCAAGCTGTGTGACTAGATGAAAGTACTGTTGTTTCAGCTGTGAAGGGCTTAAGGGCAGGTTTTCTCAATGCGTGCTCACTTAAGTCACATATTGAGGCGATCAGGCAGTTTCTCCTGGACAGTCCGTCTTCTGACATCTTCGGCGTGGCTGAGATGCGTTTTGGTCCTTTATTAGATGAACACCTTTTTGCTATCAATGGTTATCCACTGGTCAGACAGGACAGAAATCTACAGGGTGGAGGGGTTGCTCTTTTTATTAAAAATTCTTACAAATTCACTATTAGTTCAGTCAGACATAACAGTCAAGGGCAAACCCCTCGCACCTGAATACCTCATGGGTACCATTCAGGCTAGGAGGTCAGATCCATTGTTTGTTTGTATTATATGTAATCCTCCAAAAGTATCCTTCAGAGAAACATCATCTACATTGTTAAATGATTTAAAATTGCACAGCGAAAATTATAATAATAAAGTCATTATGGGAGACCTCAATATTAATCTACTTTCTGCCTCCAGAGACTCTAGATTCCTTCTTGATCTGGCCAGTGAATTGGGGTTAAAAATAGTAGATCATGGTCCTACGCACTTTGCCACGCATCCTGGTACCTGGATTGATGCAATCTTTGTCGACTTAAACTCTTCTACGCTATCCTTCGACAATCAACCTGCCCCGTATCATAATCGGCATAATATTATTGATGTAGTTCTCAATTTAAGCACTCCTTGTCTTACAAGTGAATTATTCACATATAGACCTTTTAACAAGATCAACGTGGAATTATTGAACTCTACGCTAGCTGGTTATGATTGATCGCCTTTCGACTCAACGTCGACAGATCTACAGACGTTACTAGAATGTCTAACTGGAAATCTCACTGAGACCATTAATATGCTTGCACCCGAAAAGACAGTAACGCCCAAAAAGCACCAACCTCCCTGGATTGATGCCAACTTAGCACTTCTACGACGGAAACGTGATGCTGCCCTAAGACGTTTCAAGCGGATGCGTGATTCGTATTTCTTAGACGAATTACTCAGGCTGCGCATTGAAGTCTCAGAGGTCACTGCGCGCGAACGGTCGAAATTTATAAGTAATAAGCTAACTGAGACCTTTGACTGCAAAGGAAACTTCTGTGCTGATCTGCGCAACTTGGGACTGTTCTCAAAAGCGGCTAGTGACCTCCATGGTTTCTCCTTAGAGACCCTTAATAAACATTTTGCACGGGTATCTTGCTCCTCCAGTGAAAACCCACGTGATGTCTTGAAAGTTTTGGAAACTTCGCCGACTGAAGGGTTCTC